>WUQG02258292.1:0-20238 GCA_011317285.2 Androctonus mauritanicus | reverse complement strand
TTAGAAATTTACAGAAACTTTGGTACTCTTATTATTATTATTATTATTATTATTATTAAATCTATTTCTTTTAAATATTGATCTTTAAATTAATTTATATGATTTTTTCAACAGTGAGAATTTTAATTTTTTTTATTTTACTTTCAGAACAAGAGATCACAATTAAACGATCCAACAACAATATAATTAATCTATTATAGCCTAAAGATGGTTTCTTTTTCATAGGCATTAAGTATTATACAAGCACATAAAGAACAATGTTTATTTCATTAAATTCGAAATTTTTAGTCATAGAAACAGAAATGAGCAGCGCTGCAAACTGACAAATTATGGTAACAATTATGATTTACGATTAAATTTTATATTATTTTTTGATCAAACTAACTCGTAAAGAACTTTGATGTTAATATTTTAATAGATAAAATATTCATATGATAATGATGTTCTATTTTCAATCAACAAGTCAAGTATACATCACTCGCTATCCTATATCCTATATCGATTATCCTATTTATTTGTTAAATATATTTGAGATGTAGTTATAAAAACCACATTTTGTTAGTGTTTTCTGAATTTTAAAATTTAATTATACATAATAAGGTTTTTACAATAATTTCATATATTTCGTGAAATTTTCCTTAAAATAAATTATATATATTTAAATTATCTGAAAAAATATGAAAACAGATATTCCTAGATTATTTTTAAAATTGATCGGTAATATAATTTTCAGAAATTAGAAAATATTTAGAATAAAAATATTAGCAAAAAGATGCTCAATCAACCAGATTTTCATCAGTCAGATACATGTATTACATATACATTTTATCCCTCACTTTCTGCTGTAACAATATTTGGAATGGAATTTACTGCTCCATGTGAATGTATACCACAAAGAAATTTTCAATCTGATACTCTTTTCACAATATATACACACCTCGTTGAAGGATATTTATGGATTTATGTTATTTTAAATGCAATCTCTTCTTACAACATCGTACCCTGTGGAAAAGTAATTTCTATACTTGGCAATTTTTCAATACATGCTAATTTTGTATTTTTCGGTATCGCAGTATACATTGCTTTACAATATAGCATTATCAAGAGGAAGAAAATATCTTTTCACTATAAGATGAATATATACGAAGACGAAAATAAGTTCATTGAAAATACAAAAATGCACCAGCTGGCAGTTCTTTCGCTCTATTTCTTTATTTTGATCGTAGTTTCTATTATATCGACATTGGTGATTTATCCTTATCTAAAAGTTAATGTATGCGACGATTTCGAAGCTTTAGTTTGTTCGATTTCAATTCACGTATATTTTGCTTTTATAATAAGCCACATAATATCCGTCTTTGCTTGCATAACGATCGGACTCTTGGTAATTGGGAAAAGACTTATCGAATTATCCAAACAAATGGAGGTAAGAAACATTGCTGAGGTAGCGTTTTTGCAGGATATGATAGAAAAACATTTAGAAATATGGGAATTTTTTCAACATGTCAATGAACAATGGAAAATATTTTTACCACTTATCTATATATTTTTCGTATACCTGACATGTTTTTTCCTATTTGGAGCCATATTTGTTGACATAAATCCAATTCTAAACTCAACAATTGCAATCTTAGCAATACTAACATTTATCTGCTGTTTGGCATGTGCAAGAGGATTATCCGTTTTGTCTTCTCTGGTAAGTATATTCATGCATGAAGAATGACTAAAATGTATAATACTTTTAATTTTTATATCTTTTTCTAGATATATGATAATTTCATTGCAATAGGAAAATTTTCTTCAAACCCTCTACCAGTATCATATAAATTTAAAGTAGTTATTATTCAAGTTTGCTTTGCTCTTATTTATTTTTTATTCCAATCCTAATCTGATACATTCTATAAAATTTTATCAGATAATTGGATTCATGAAGCGATTCGGAGGAAGACCTATGGGAATATCAGTTGCTGGATTTTTCTTTGTTAAAAGACAGTTTTTCATCCGAGTGAGATTTATAAATTTAGATTTAAATCTACTAAAAATAAATCATTCTGAGAAAGGAAAATTATTTTGTTCTGAAACAATAATGTTTTCGGTTATTACATAAAGACTATATCAACTAACTTACTACTATTCCGTCAAACATACAATATATTTTTTGTTGTATTGAAAAAGTTCTGTGTTCGATTTTACAACAACTGCTATGATTTTTATATAAATGCACAAAATTTGATTGTTTTAATAAGAAATAATTTTCCAATTTAGAAATTATTTTAATTGTCTGTCAGGTTAAATTATTAATATTATGAAAATAAAATTAAATTTTTTGCATATATGGTTCAATATAAAAAAAAATTATTCAACTAATTATTTACAAATTTCAGTTAATAAGTTGTATTCATTTTTTGCAGGTTGTGAGTGGAATGTATTCTGTCTTTTCAACATTACTCCAATTAACTGGAGTTATGGATCAAAAGAAGTGCTCTCCATTAAGGAACAGAAATATTTCCTCATTGAATCAGACTATATTATAAATTCTGAACTTGAGATCCTTTTCCACATTCTATGCAAGAATTTCTATTTTATCTATTTTCCGAAAGAAAAGGAAGCATATAAATTTACCTTCATATTTCATTATCTCTCACTTATAGCATTTGAACCTAATTAGTAGATTTTTATGAAATTTGGTAATAATATTAAAGCGCACATCGACACTGCATTGTTTAATCCTGTAAGAATGTTTAATACTACAATATTGCATTTGATTTTCGTCAAAATTTTAGTTTATGTTATAGACAATAGATGGCGCTGAATGTATACAATATCGGGGAAACATGTGGATAATTTGCATCTACTACTGTAGTTTTTAGAACAAGGATTGTTTATAAAAAATTTAAAAAATATAAAAAATTACTGATTACGATAGTTTAATTCTAAAAGAGTTCACTAGGGATAGAATTTCGCTGAATTGGGAATATTCCGATATTATTGATTTATATTATATAAATTATATAATAATTAATATTATATAATAATATTATAATAATAATTATAATATTATTATATATAATAATAATTAATAATTATTATTTATATATTATTAATATATTATATATAAATATAAATATATATTATATATAATAATATATATATAATAAATATAATATATTAATATATATATTATATTATTATTGATTTATATTATTTTTTATAATAATGATTATATAAATTAATTGCTTTAAAATATTACCAAAACAGATAGTATGGTAATAATAATATTATTAATAATATTAATTTCAACTGATAACTATAGTACAGTACAGTAGTAACTATAGTACAGTATTGATAATATGACTGCTATAAATCTGCAATTGATTTTTTAACATTAAGCATAAAAGTTATTCCATTGAGATGATTGTGATATCATAAATATCTTTAATCATTCGAAAGTAAAGGAAATTTTAGGAGAGTAAGAGATTTTTATTAATTATTTGCCTAACTTCTTAATCTCTTATTTGATGTATGGAAAAATCCAAATCAAATATATTCATTATTAATAGTAACTTCTACAATTTTAATAAAAATTCTTTTTTTCCATTTATAAATAGCGAAATTTCGAGAATAGATCTGATATTATACATATTATATAGAAGCACATCTTATGCATTTATGAAAAGTAGCGTATAATTTTTAAAAATTTTATTTTTTTAATTTTTATATCTATTAGAATGGATATATATGTAAATCTTACTTAAAGTATAAATATTGTCCTGCGAATTTGTTTTTAGATAATTATAGAAAATATATAATTAATGTAACTAAATAAATTATTAATTCCAACTGTAGTTAATGTCATTTAAATTGGTCTCAGATAAACACATAAGAAAGGTATCCTCTTCTTATCCTTCTACAATAGGAATAATTAAATTAAGATAACTCGGGGGAAGATGGCATAGTTACCAATAATTTTATTTATCATGAATACGTGGAGTGAAAAAAATATGTAAATTATATCAATATATCTTTGCTTATTTAGTTATAAACTGGGGAAAATAAAAAGTGATTTTTTGAACATGTAAAGTTAGAAAGGGCAATTAAATTAAATCAAACAAAACTGACATCTTTCTCCACCATTTGGGAAAGATGTCAATTACCATGGGGGGAATATGGCACAACATATGAGGATTAAAGAGCAGAGAAAACACAGAAAAACATATTTAAAAGAACATTTTATATGTATATGACACTTATAGAATGTGACTTTGCAATGCAAAAGAAAAAAGAATGGAAGAAAGCATACTATTCCCTAGCATTTTTTGCAAGTGGAATTGTCTTCTCTATAAATTTTATGCAGACATTTATTGCATTTAATGCATTCAAATCAGTCACATTTTAGTCCCTTCTTATCATCCATTTACAAAATTTTACAAAATTATCTGCCAAAATCAAAATTGCAGGTTACTTTTCTCTCCTGTTTTGATATTGGAGTTGTTCAAATTTTTATATTATTATTATTAATCAACCTACCTATATGAATTGAATTATGTTGAAAGTAAATCCGTGTAAAATAATTTGAGTAAATAATTTTTATCAATTATTTAACAAATAATTGATAAATATTATAGTAAACAAAATAGGTATATCTATAGCAACGGTGTTCAACCCGTAGATAGCTGAGTGATATTTGGTCGACCTCTTATTTATTCCAATTTATTATTATAATAATGAGGAATAAATTATAATATTATAATAAAGAGGAATAAAGAGATAAATTTAATTAAAACTGAAAACATAATAATTTATTTATCATTATTTTGTATTATTTTTTAATTCTCTTTAACTGTATTGCTATTATTTATTTATTTTTTGTTAAAATTGTCAAATCAATAATTTTCTTATCATTTGGAAATACACACGAGAAGTTTCCAATATTAACTGATATTGCGCAAAAAATTCTATCATGTTTTGGATTGACATACTTGTCAGAATTTGCTTTTTCAAATACAAATGTCATAAAAAATCAAGAAACCAAATTACAAATGATCATTTGGATGATTGTCTGCCATTGGCCACTTCTTCATATCAGCCTGACTATGAAAATATTGTGAGCTCCAAACAGTGCCAAATTTCACATTAACTTTTTTTTAATCAACCTGCATTTCCTGTAACTTATGAATTTGTAATCAATCTGTTGGTTTTTTTAACTTTGGTTTTATAAAATAGAGAAATAAATAATTTTATTCCAATATATTTGTTTTATTTGTTGAATTAAAATAATTAAAAGGGATAAATAAATTTTTAAATACACAAATAAAGTTTTTAATTTCTTTAAAGTTTTTAGGGCTGGGAGAATGAGTCCTCTGAAGCGAGTGAGTGCATTTAACTGCATAGTTGTACATAATCAAATATCAGGTTGGGGGAATGTGATCTATATAAGAGAGTAGATTGGAATAACTTAGTATAGAAAAGTAGATCACATAGTAAAAAAGATTGAACATCACTGCTCTACATCATTTATCATCAAAAATCTAATATACCTTCCCCTTAACAGCATGCATCAATTTATGAATACATTTCCTATTCATATCAATCTGGACAGGAAAAATTCAACTGGAAGTATAATTTTAATGTATTTTGTTTTTGTATTTAAATATTTACTGAACTATCAGATTCATTATTTTATTAATAAACAATAACATCAATACAATAATACACTTCTTAAACTTAATCATCATACTTAGAGTTGGTGTTCATCATACTTAGAGTTGGTAGTTCTTGTTCCTGGAAAATCAGGATGAATGATCACTGGAATGCTTTTGTCATAACATGGCAAACCTATGTTTCACTTACCATGTTGTGATGTCACCAAGAATATAAACTCATGCATATCCAAATAATGGTTAGTTGGAAGGTATTAATGACAAATTTGCTAACGGAGTTTACAACTAATTAAAATTTTATGATTGAATTTAATTAAATAAAATTTGCTGATATATATTGATTTTCAATTGTATATACAAAAATTTATATTATAATGACAATCTTTTCTTTTATATAAAAATATAAAGATTTTTCAACATTATTTTCGTTGAGTAAACAAGAAGACATTAAAAAGACAATCTTCATACGATTCAAAATTTAATTAATTAAAAATTTTAAAATATTTATTTTTAAACTGAATAGAAAAATTTACAAATATTGTATATCATCATAATACTGTATAAAATATTAAAAAGATAACATATAAATGACTGTATAAATGTAAGATCTTTGCTCTTTCTTAATACTATATACAATATACAATCATTCTCAGATGATTTAAATTTTGCAGAATGGTTAAAGTTTGCCTACTTACTTTTTTGAGTGAGAATGTGACACCCCCATGCCTCATAGGTATTCTGCTGCATAAACTATTGACCAATAAGTGAACAGTCAAAATAAGATTGCATTTTTAGATAAATTATAGATTTAAGTTTTTAAGACCAATTATAACTCAGGAAGATGACCAATTAAAAAAACTATTTTAGTATGAATTAGAAGGTTAATAAGATTTAATTAATGAAGATTTAATGAGAGCTGAAATTCTCATTTTATAGATGTTATATATTAATGCATAATGTTTTGGAATGTTTTTGCATAGTAAATCAACTCAAAATTGTAGAATATCTAAAAAGCAAAGTTAACTTCAAAAGAGTCTAATACAGAATACAAAATATCTTTTGCTAATATGTAACCAATACTGTATTTGAAATCAGGAAATAACTGATAAAATATTTTTGAAAATAATCATAAATTAAAAATTGCACTAAAGAATGAATCTTATGCAAAAGAAATATTAATATATAATTATTATTTCTTTATTAATATGTTTGATTTTAAAAGTCCGTGCTTTCATTTCTTCAGATAAATAAATCTTTGTTTTTTTTATAAATCATTGATTTTTTTGACCTATACTCAATTTCATTATTATCCAAATTTCATTGTTGAGAATGGAACCTTTGTTTTTAACATTTTTGTCTAAGGGTGATCAATTTTTGGTTTACAAGTTCTTACTGTACAAACATGCTCTAAGAAATAAACTCATAAAATTAAAAACTACCTATATATACTGAAAAGTTTATCAATACTGCTATACATTTTAAATGTTTCTACCTAAGACTGTTTTTTAGTTATGCTTTTATTTAGTATTATTCTGTAAAGGATCCTATTATCAAAATCTTCAGGTTGCTTAAAAGCTCAGTTGTGATAAAAATTCTTGTTTTTTTGCTTAGCCTTGGATTTTTTAATAAAATTCTTGCTTTCAACTTTTTCATATTTATTTATCATATTTTCTTTTTTGATTACTAGATGCATTTTTCTATTAATTGCATGAAATTTTCGATAATACAAACAAAAATAAAATTGAAAATTTTATATTTCATTGTTTATTTTTTTTAACATAATAGTGGTTTTTAAATAAATTTTGCATTTATAGATAAAACTTACTATCTTCATTTTGAATATGCTACTATCCTTATCAAAATTTTTAATTATATATTTCTCATTGTTAAAATGGATTTTAATTAGAAGAATCAATTATTTTGATTATTAGAAATTAATTTCAGAAGAATCAGATAAAAAAAATTAATTAAATTCCAAACATCATTTTTTGCAAAAATGAAATTTGCATAATGAATTCTAGAGTAGTGGCTTCTACCAATAGAAAAATAATCACTAGTCATAAGACAGATTATATATTGTATATGCTTTCTAATAAAAGTGATCAGCAAGCAATTGGCCTATTGCATGGCTAGGCTTGGAAAACAGATCTAGCCTTGCTTTTAATACCTGATATAGTCGTAGTATACCTATGACCAAACTTTTTGTTAGATGATGATCTCTATGTCCTTCCAAATACATCTACAAAATTTCAAGTTTTTCTCTCCATTAGAAGTGCTATGGATGAAAAAATTTATATAATTGAATTATATAGCAAGTAGCTGATAAAACTTGCTATATCAGCTACTTGCTATATAATTCAATTATATAGCAAGTATGATTTCAGTACTAGTCCCAAAGTACTGAAATCACAATTTATAAAGTGATTTCAGTACTTTGGGACTATACCCAACATTATAAAACATTTAATGTGTTATATCATAAAATAATATATATATTATATTTTATCATGGTGATATGTCAATGCCTTGATATAATAGGATCCAACAACTATAAGAATTTTTTAGAATACATTATAGGAATCATATTATATATTACACATATAGAGATGCTTATTGATACATAACAAAGTGTAGATAACATAAAGTATTTATAATCATAAGAATAAGATATCTAATGGTATAAAAACAACACAGTGCTAGACAGAAAGAATCTGAAATAAAAGATTCTTTCTGCCTAGTGCTGTGTTGTTTTTATGTCTTTTTATAAGTGACAAAATGTCTATAATCATGATACTTAATGCTATATAGTACCAAAATATATGCTATATAGTATTATATGAAGACTCTCTATCATTCTCTGGATGTACTGATATTTTCAAATTAAAATTACTAAAATAATTAAATACAGGTATTCCTTGAATTACAAACATTCGTATTTAAGAATATGGTATTTCATTTTCAAATGTAAAAAAAAAGGGATTTTAATTATTATAACAGTGTCATGGTCTAGCAACAAATATAATGTAAAGTTACAGAATTACTTAAAATATTATGGCAATATTTCAAGAAGTAAAATTATCCACTATTCATAATTGAAAATGTTTTCAGATCTGTGAAATAAGAAACATCTAATTGTTTTAATTGTGAAAAATATATACAAAACACAATTTATAAAGTGATTTCAGTACTTTTGGGACTATATAATAATAGTATCCAAGTTACAAACAAAACTTATGCATGAATTAAGTTCATACTTGAGGAATACCTATATTTATTTTTTTATTCATTTTGAATGCAGATTCTTTTCTGTATAATATATATATTTCTAAATGCCATTGATCTTCAAAAATTTAAACTCATTCTGTTATTAAAATGTAAAAAGTGAAAGAGAATAAAAATAAAATTACTATTGGTGGTAGTTTCACTGTTATTCTCTTTCATTTAGTTAACAACTAAGATAGGTTCACAATAGAGTCAAAAATATTTCTGGAAATAAAAAAGTTCTTTGTTAGAGCTTTTTATGTCTTTCTCATTTATCTGGAATTAATTAGCACTGTTATGTTATTATTTCAATAACTAATCTTTAAATATTTTTAAATGTAGTAATTTATATTTAATAAAAGTTTTGATTTTAGCAAATAATACATCTAAAAGTTTGAATTTTGTTTTATAATTTTATCAGTTATATAAGAAATAAAAATCTAAACTGTTTAGATAAAATCAGATTAATTCAACTTTTTTATGAATAGCTTCCTTATCTTTAGATTGCATAATGTAAAAAATTGTAAACATGTAAATAATGAAAAGAGCCAAAGTATTCTGTTTGATTTTTTTCCATATGATAGATAAATATAAATAAATGAAGAATATGCAACATATTAATATAAAATTATATATCTTATCTGAAGTTTAGTTTATTATATTTAATATATAAATAATGCTTTCCAATATAAAATATAGAGATTCACTAAAAAAAATTCAGGATATAACTGATATAGTTTACTATTAATTAAAAATGTAAAAAATCTTGGGTTTTTTTTTAATATATTTGTTATATTGTTATATTACATTTTTTTCAGTTATTTAAATCTAAATAAGTCAGTCCATCTAATGGCATATAAAATTATGAACAGAATATTTTTTTCACTTTTCATTATTTTGTATGTTGACAATCTTTTATATAGATGTAACCTGAGGATGTACAATTGCCTGGAAGTACTTGATTTTGAATAAAAGTATTCCTTTTAAATAGTTTGGACTTTTATTTCTAATACAGTTCAGGATCCAAATTCAGAATCCTAAAATTAGAAAAACTAAAATCCTTAAGTGAAATTTATTAGAAATTGTTATCTTTTGATTTGGCTTGCTATATTATGGCATCACTATCAAATATTGCAATTGTCATTTGAATTTACAAAAGATTATTAGCTATTATTGTATTATATTTATATGTTTTAATAATATACGGTATGTTTAAATTTCAGTGTATACATATTCTATAATATTATATATATGCATGTATTGTTATTTCTTCTACACATTGAAGATCCTAAATCCAGAAAGCCTTCAATCTCAAGCTTTCTGCAAAAGGATTCCTAAACTGTATATTTAAATAGAACAGTATTTTTATCATCATAAATTATATAAATTAATTATTATTATTTTTTTTTTTTTCTTTTAGCCAGTGGAATCCCAGTTTTCTATTCTCTGTCAATAACATTTCTGGAGTAAGTTTTCTTTCTTCAATATGAAGTTGATACTGAATCTGTTGATTGCTAACTAAAACAGTTTGATTAAAACAGTTGACAGGACTACTGTCTTTTTATCTAAATTCAAAATAAACCATCATGCAGAATACCGCCTATCCTTGGGTGAGTTCATCTTCCCTCAATCAGAAAAGCTGGCCTCCTGGTTATCAGGCAAGTCTTACTGACCTTTTTTTGAAAAAAAATCCACTACATTTTGGAACTGGCATATCTCAATTGGCAGCTGCTTCCACATATATTGAGAAGATGTCTACATTCAACGAACGTACCCATAAGTGCCCACACCCAGACGCTAAGGATAAGCCTTATCCATGTGAGATTTGCCAACAATATTTTGCACTTTGTGACAATGTTCGAAGAGATAATAATTCTTGCACTAGTGCTAGATTGGCAGGTACCAGTGGCTCTCTAAATCAATGTCCTACCATGCAAGAGAGAAAACCATTAAACCTAGCTTCTCCTACCATTCCTATGGATAATAGACCACCACAAAATCTTCCTGTCACATCTACAGCTATGGCAAATCGACCAAGAGCACCATCAAACAAACAGTTTATCTGTCCTGTATGTCATAAATATTTCACACAAAAAGGGAATCTAAAAACCCATATGATGATTCATACAGGAGAAAAACCATATTCTTGTCAAGTCTGTGGGAAATGTTTTACACAAAAAGGTAATGTTGATACTCATATGAAAATACATACCGGAGAAAAAGAATTTGGCTGTGATACTTGTGGGAAACGTTTTACACAGAAAGGTAATCTAAAAACTCATGTACGAAGTGTACATACTAAAGAGAAGCCTTTTGCCTGCACTTTCTGTGGGAAATCTTTTTCACAGAAGGGTAATATGCAGACGCATATGAGAACGCACAATAAAGATGACAGGTTCCCATGCACACTTTGTGGAAAAACCTTTTCTCAGAAAGGAAATCTTAAAACTCATATCCAACGTCATACAGGTCAGTTACCTTCTCGAAGAAATTATGCCTCTCGTGGTGGCTCAAATCATCCACCTAATACTGGTATTCGGCGATTGTCATCTCAACTTCCCCAATATCCTAATTCACAGTCTTCACCATCTCAGTCCATGGCACCAAATCTTAATTCTCCTATGGCTGCCACAAATGAGTCAAAATTAGAACAGCAAAACTTACAGTTATCTGTTTCTACATCAAGATCTCTTATGGGTGTTCCTTATGCTGATTTATCTCAAAATGAATATAAGACTCTTGATTCTCCGATGTCACCACTTCATCCAACACCTAGAATACCACCCATTAATCAGCTTCAGCGTCAACATAGCATTTCTCCAAGTTCTCATCCTTCTCAAATTTCAAGTCCCTCTCCTATTGGTGAAATGCATTCTTCACCACCAGTTGTCCTTCACAATAAAGTACCACGTGCTCAAAATTCGCAAACTCCTAACCATCAAATGGGAAGTGATCCACTTTCGCCAAATTCAATTCATTCTCCTCCTCCACATGTTTCTCAGCCTCGTATATCCAGTTCACCACCTTTGGCTTGCCCATCAGATTTGTCAAGCACAAATCCTGATTCAAGGGCATTTTACTCTGCTCCATCAACTCCCATTCCTACACCTATTGCTCCATCACCTCGTTGGCTTCCACACAGTCATATCGCCAGATCACATTATGATACATTTTTGCCTCATTCTGGTCTGAGTTCCTATAATCCCATATCTCAGCATACCACTCCTCTTTCACGTCTTTCCCTTTTTGCTTCAAGCTCCATGCCTCATCATTCTTCTGAATTACATCAGAATGATTCAAAACATGATCCTTCCCCAACACTCCATACACAGCATTTGCACAATTCTCATCAGTATCATCCTTCAGGCAGTCCTGATTTTACTCAATTGTTGGATTAATTTTATAATTGAAGAGCATTGTGAAGGCTACTAATGTAAGTATATCTTTAAATGCTATAGTGCCACAGTAAAGATTATCTTAAAAAATTTATAAGCCAAATCTACTGATTGAATCAACTCCTCCATCCTCATAAAGAGCAAAGAATTTTAAAGAGGACCTCTTGCTTTTTCTGAAAAAATTCTACATAATTCATTTGATTCAAGTAAAATTATCAATTTAAAATTTCATGTTTTATACAAAAATTTATCAACATTTTTCAAATATAGTAAATATTTTGTCAAAACAATTTTAGAAATTTAATTTTTTTTTGTATTAATCATAATTGTATTATCTCTTTTAAATTTTGCCTAGATAAAATTTTAATAGTGTTAATTTCAAACAATATTTTGAAAATATTGCATTCCATGTGATTTATTAATTTTAAATTTATATTATGTATTTTCTCTTAATACATAGAATGATGGGATGGTGCAATTTTTGATTTAATTTATTAGAAGTTATGAAAACCTAAAAATAGCTTCCAATTTAGCAAATTTGCACAATTTTTGCTTTGTTGTGCAATATAGGTTTTTTTTTTTTTTGCAAGTAAGATATTATTTATTTCTTTTGTATTTTCTATAATTAATTTTACTTTATAGTGCCAAGAAGCTTTTATTTTTATGTCATTGGATACTTTTTATTGCTCCTAATCATACATTTACATAAAATGAAAAAACAAAAAAAAGGGAATATTTGTCTTGTTAGTTTTTATGTACTGTCAGTTTTTGTCAATAATAATAATAATAATAATAATAACATACTATACTGTTTCTTCACTGTTTTTAAGTATTATATACTACAGCTTTTAATACTATGTCTTTTAATTAATATATTTGTTAACAAAAACAGAGATGTAATGGTTCATCTCCCATGAGAGATCTGCTGCCAATAAAATGTATATATATATATATAAACACACACATATATATATTTATGTATGTTTATATATATATATATTTCCACTATTGTTAAAAAGAGGAAAACAAAAGAAATAATCATGTCAATTTATCAGTGATAGTTTTCTGAAAGTAATCCTCTTCAGTAACAGATGATGACAGTTATCAATAATGCAGCAATTAAATGTCCATCATCCCTGTACGGTGCTAAGTAATGCTGAATGGTGCTACCTTAATATTCAATTTTTTTGTACATTCCTCAAAAAGTTGTGGTTATTTCTTTTGCAGAATAAAGATACTCTTAATATTTTAATTTAATATGGAAATAATTAGATGGAGAATATTTTCTAATATTTATTTTGCTTATATAATTATTTCTTTATAATTGTTATTAAAGATTAGATTTATTAAATAATATCTTTTATTAATTTGAATGAACATATTTTATCTAAAAGTAATTCACATAAATCAGTTTCAATTAATTTATATTTTTATTATTTCCAAAATGGGAACAAAGAGTGTCTTATTCTGTTATTAAAGAATAACACTGTCGAATTTATTGGACCAAATCATTGGTTCTACTAATATGTATAAATAATTGTTATTCTTATGAAGTTGGTCACAATTAGCTTCATTTGTCTCGCATGTCCACTTTTAGTGAAGTTATTTACATTTATTCAAAAATAAGATGGACATTTTATTTCAAAATCATTTCTCATGTGCATTATAAAAGGCTTACACGGATTTTTCTGTGAAGTCACAGGTTAAAGCTCAATAATTAGACAAATCTCCATAAAATACTATATAATCATTATTGTCTGTGATGAATTTTTTTTACTTTATGTGTTAAAAGCACATTTTTTTAAGGCACAATGTTTTAATGATTTTTGTAAAGCTTAAGATTATTATAGAATTGTTGCATGGATGTGTTTGTATTATCACTTTGTAGTGAAACTGTTATATGAAGTGTATATAAATTTTTTGAAATCCACTTTAAAATTAATACTATATTTGCAGGCCAATTTATCTTATTCCACAATTATTCATTGCTTCTTTATCTAGAATAATTGTGGATAGTTAAAAAAAATTATTATTTAATATTTTATTAAAGTGGCAGCCCTGTTTATTTGTGTATGTAGATTTTTAAACGAATATTCAAAATGTGTATATTGTCATGTAAAATACTCATTTAGGAGTCTCATTTTCACAGACTCCTAGTTTTAACAGGGTCTTATTGGCAAATCTCACTTTTCCATTTTCATCTCTGTATTAATGTTGTCAATAGTAGTTTGTCCATTAGTATTCGTTAGATTTAGAAAAGTATCATGAGAAGGCTCAAGAGATAGTGATAATGTAGTTTAATTATATGTATTGCAAATAATTGTAAAATTATACAAACCATAAACAGATTAAGAACTGTGCCTCAGTAGAATCTTATATTTTATCAATTGATTTATGTCTTTCAAATAATCAGAATTTTTCCTCTTATATAAATATCTCTTGATGATAACTTTAAACATGCTATTTATTAATTCTGTTGAATTGATTGTTAAAATATAATTAGAAATTTAAGTAAAAGTTTAGTATCTTTTTTTTGTTACATTTTGTTCTGAATAATTTTAAAATATTTTAATATTTTTATAATTAAATAATTTTAAATTTTAATAATAATTTTATTTTGTCCATAATTAAAAAAACTTTTAAGAAAGCAATTCAACAAATAATGATAAGCATGTTTACAGTGAGAATAGTCTAATTTTAGCATTAAAGATATAATATTGCAAACTGAATTCGAAATTTCATAATCATTGTGTTTTATTCAAAAATAAGATATAAAAATTTCAGTAGTGAATAATTGTCACAATTTTTATCTATTTTTCCCTACAACAAATTTCACTGCCTATGCTACTATAAATTTTAGTATTTATTAAAACGATATCTTAGCCATAAATCCAAATGATTTTAGAAAATTCCTGTTTTAGTGTTTCTTACAATTTTTTCTTAATAAATACATAATATAAAATAATAATAATCCGAATTTCAAAGAATACCGCCAAGTATATCCTATAAAACTCGGATTGGTCTATAAGAGACCATATTGTTGCAAAAAATAATGTCCATATAAATTCCGAATTTTCTTCATTGTCAGATATTTTAAAATTTTTAATAATAAACATTATTTTATTAGGATATTCGTGTATAATTTAATATTATTTATCAATCATTGAATTGCAAGAATAAAAGCATGCAGTTGCTAATAAAGAGAATACATGGATATCAGTCTTTTATATGTAATCATTATAAATATTAATGCGACAACTCTGAATTTATATTACATTTAATAGTGATTTACTTTTTTTTATTCTATCTTTTCATTAAAAGGCAAGTATATTCTGCCTTTATTAGTTCTCAACTGTATAATTAATGGCTAACATTAGAAATCAGAAATATATTCTATTATTAATATAAGCAGGATATCTGCATTTAAATATTTAATCTGGTAGACTAAGAACTGTACAGTAGTTATTAAATATTAAAATGCCTGTAAACCTGTAATCAAGTTCATGTTAATAAATCTAATAAATTCTGGTGATGAAGTATATGCTGTAATTACCAACATTGCCAAATTGGTGCTGACTGTATCCAGGTAAACATAAATGTGTTGTTATACTTATATATCTGTAACAATATGTTAACATGAAAATATTTTGTATATATAAATATCTTGAGTAAGTTTTAGTTTAAATTTCATTAATATATCAATTTATGAATACAGAAAATTTAAATATTAATTTGAAAGATTTTTTTACAGATAATTATTAGAAAAGTACATATTTAGATTTATAAAATTATTTTCTGATTGATAGTAAAAACTGAATCATATTGATATATTGTTATAGTACTGTGACCTTAATCCAACAAGTACTCTGCATCTAAAACAATTTTAAAAATTGTCAAACAGACAGTAATGTATCCAAATATGCCTTGTAGTATACCACTGATAGAAACTACTATATACCATAGCCCTTGATCTGTTAGGTCCTGCTCATTATAGCATAAATCATTTAATCTGTTTGTAGATTGATTGATGTATGTATCTTACAGAATGATCCAAGTGCTCATTTATTTAGAGATGGTCTCAGGGATAGAATTGCCTTGTACGAGTTGTTTCTCTTGGTGCTTCTTGATTTCGTCTGTTTAATGAAAGATAGAACATTTAAAGACTAATTGAAAGACTTATCATAATACAGGGTGTAAAATATGGATTTCAGTGTGTGTGCTTGTATGTGTTTGTCTGTATACCCATGTTACTTCAATGCCAAAGTACTCATATTTTTGCTTGAAGGAACAACAAGTTAGTATATATTGATTAACAGAAAGAGCCTTGGAATTCATTTATGATTTCCATTTTCACTTATGTGAAACAAAGTAATTATACCAAATACTGTACATGGTAGTTTTTTTATTGTGCTACAAAAAAATTTCATCAATTGAAATCAGCTAAAACTTGGTTAGCAGATAGCCAATTCTCAAATTCTCATATAAGATGCATTTTAACACACAGGAATTTAATTAATACTTTAAATATAGAATTATATTGTTACATTATCAGTTTCTTAGAAATTAACTATTCCATTTAGTACTAGATAGTAGTCTATAAAAATTTTTGAAAAATTTTGAAATATTAAAAATTTCCATTGATTATAAGGATTTATGAAAAAAATCTTGTAATTAGTGAAAAAAGTCTCTTTCAAATGATATAAGATTAAAATTCTTAATTTTAAACAAATTTAGTTTAAAATAATTATTCAAAACTATTATTATCTAAATTTATATTATTTTTGCAAAAAGAAATCAAATAATTATTTGACAGAATATTTCATTTCTTGATAAACTAATGATATCATGATATTAAATTCTAATAAATTAGGGAAATTTGTCTTATAAATAATTTAAAGTATATTATTAATTCTGAATGTTGCATGCACTTCTTTTGGAGTTCAAGAATTAGCTGTCCAGCTAACACAAATAAATAAAAATACCTTGTACTTGTCTAATGTTAAAATGTTAAAATAAAATTGTATTTGTATGCAGTAAGATTTTGTTTGAGTGATTGAAAGAAGTTTCAATAGAGCAATAAGTTTCTGCTGATCAATATAAAGAACCAGTTGCCATTAGTTCTATAATCTTTACAGGAAACTGAATATTCTAGCTTTCTGTAAATATATATATATACATATACATATATAGATAGATAGATAGATATAGATATAGATATATTAATGTATAAACAAATTTTATAGATGTAAAAATAATAATGTGATTTTATTTTATAGCTTTCTCTCTTTTTATCAAATGATATAAATTATTGCTCAATTTAATGTCTTGATTCTTTTAATAATAATGCTGGTTCCATATCATTTTGAAAATGAATTTAAATTAACTGCACTTATTGGATTGTATTGTAATAAAGGTAGTTTGTACATAATTTGAATAAAACATATATGAATTTTGCTAAAAAATTGTTTATTCATTAATGATATGAAAGCTATGCATAGGAAATAATGTATGTGAATATGTCAAATGCAATTTGGGATGATATATTTATTTGATCTATAATAGTCTCATTTTTATCACAAAGAAATTATAAAGTGCAATAAATTTAATAATTTTTGCCATATTAGTATATGTAGGCTTAAATGAAATTTTATTGAAATTGCTAACTTAAAAAATGCTAATTTATGTACTTCTGCATCAAAATTTTTCAATTTGTTAATTTATAATATTGAAACTTAAAGTGCAATATTAAAACAGTTAAATTTTATTATTATATGTATATGTTATAAAGTTGTTTTGAAATTGTTTTAAAATAATTGATGATGATGACAATATCTTCTAAGATATAATAATACAATAGTCTTATGTCAATAATTAATGCGTGTGATATTTAAGATGAAGCATAAATAAACAAAAAGTACATAATAATAATATCAAATATGAAAATAATTCTTATTTCTTTAAAATTTAGATTAATTTAAAATTTATTATTGTGTAGTTTTCTATTTATTTGTTATTGTGAATATTCTATATTTAATGTTTTAAGTCAAATTATCCTGTGCAAAGAATTTGTATAGGAAGAAGGATTATCTATTGCCCAAGAAATGGACAATCATTGCTCAACAATTCGTCCGTGAACTGTTGTGATTTCAACATAATAGTCCAGATAAGTGCTTAATTAAATGGAGTGCCTCCTTATTTGTGATTTTATTTTGTCTGGATGAAAGTGATGATGGTGATTTATTAAGCTCATTGAGTGATGATTAACACTGCCAAGTAAGGTCTATGTGGTTAATGTTATTGTATACATTACTGTATTACATCTCAGAAATGTAATATCTTCTAATTGTTTTTAAGGGAGATATTTCTGGGCAATGTAAATATTGTGTGTGTTAAGCAAGATTTGAAAATGCTTTGTTCTAATACTGAAACTTATAGCGTGATATATAGTTCATATCTTTTCAATCAGCAGAAATTTATTGCTACTATATGACTAATTTATAATGGGAAATTGTTTCAGATTTTGAATCTGTCTCCTTTTGCTTACTATAAGCCCACGGTCTCCCATATAATGGGTGACCATAATATGAATGAGTTAGGAAAGGTTGCATTGTCTGGTGTATATCATCAGCATTTGGTATTTACTCTTAATATTATGATATCTACTACTTAAAAAACTGGAACATTCATGGAATATTATTGTAGAAAATAATTGCATTATCTTTTGCTGCCCATAAAGTAAAAATAGATATATAATTTTTTTTTGTTATAGTATTGTTCCTATTGCAAACTGTATAGAAAGATCAGTGATGTGTTTTTGAATGTATGCAGAAAACAATGTAGATAAATTGCTTGTACTTAAACAGAGGCATTTTTATTAGTCTCTTATGTACATTGATTTTTGAAACATGTTCCTTGAAAAGGATGAGGCAGCTTTATATATATTGTTTCTGTATGGTGGATTGCTATGACATTGTTTACTTGTAGAAGAACACTTTGTTATAATCACTCATGTACAAAAAGTACAGAGTGAAAATGTGAACTGGCTTGTTATTACATGATGAGATTATATATAAGGAATTTAGAAACAATGTTTCTATTAAAAACTGATGTCCAACTCTAGAGCAAGCTAAATTGAAGTTTTTTTATGATAAATTGATTTGAGCATGGAAAAATTATCATTGTTTATAGAAATATAGTTATCTGTTCATAAATGTGCTGTTTTATTTTTCAGTTAAAAACTGAAAAATATTATTATAATACAATAATATTCATCCATAAGTTCTCATATTTTACATTATGTTAAATTTAAAGAATTATTATATGATAAATTATATTCTATATTCCATAATATATGATAATCTTTTATTAGTCCAAGTTTAAAATTAGAGAATAGTTTATCTAATATTTTTAAATTAATATTAAAGATTAACAATAATATATATACAGTAGACTCTTTCTTATCCAGTCTCACTTTAACTGGCCTCTGCTTTAACCTGCCTTATTTTCATTGAACTATGAATAGAAATAAAAATGAAAAAAGATTCAGTCATTCAGAAGGAAAGAAAGTGCTTGAAACTATGATAAGATATACAATGGTATCTTGACTTAAGAATTTAATTCGTTCCGTGACAAAGCTCGTAACTCGAATTACTCGTATGTCGAATCAATTTTCCCCATTGAAATGAATTGAAATGCCATTAATCCATTCCAGGCCCCCAAAAATACCACATTTTTTGTTATATGTTTTTAAATAAGAAAAATTGTTCTTATAAATAATGAATACTGTATAAAAAACACAATACAATAGAATATACTGCAAGAAATTAGTTTTATTACGTATAATACACAGCATTTACCATTGAGATCAGACGACTTGAAGATATTAGAGAGAAATATAACAGCAGAGTTGGTATATCTCTCTT
>WUQG02258181.1:0-20242 GCA_011317285.2 Androctonus mauritanicus | reverse complement strand
AAAGTATAAAATTTACCAAAAAAAAAAAAAAGAATACGACGCTGTACTTTTTTTCTTTACAGAAAAATATAAAGACGCTATTATGAAAGTCTAAATAAGGAAAGTATGTTAACTTATTGCAAAAAAATTCACGCAATTTTAAAGATTTAAAGTTTTTTTTTTTTTCTAATTAATCGGGAAAATTAAAATTTATTTATATTTTTATATTCAATGATAAACAGATAAATCATGAAATAATAAGATAGTAATCCTTCCCAGAAATGCACGTTTAAAGTCAAAAATATCCCTGTATAAAATTGGTTACAGTATATATTTTTCCCCTTTGGAATTTTCTATATTCACTAGAGAAAGCAAGATTTTATGCACGATTACCAAGATTTTTTGCCCATTTCAATCACGTATTGGCGAGATATGGTAAAATAATCTTAGTTCGCATCTAACTTTTGGAGACATTTTTTTTGTTTTTATGTCTCAATTATCACAGTCACGGGCGGAACGTGTAATACGAAGTAGAACGTCAAACAGCAATAATTAAGAATAAACACTTTATGACTGCAACTACATTTACGAGTAACGACGATAGTTTTAAACTTATGTAATATAAATATTAGTGTTATTTAAATGTGTATCCTTCTAGTCCAATTGGCATAAAACCAATTTTTCCTATTACAATACCTAGGGACGTGGAAGATAGGTAACTAGAAAAAAAAAACGATCGGCCTAGATTATCGTACAAAGATTTTCTATTATTTATTATCGAGATGTTGCTAAGATGTCGTAAATCATGCGAAGTTACGTAAGACAGAAGAAAATGCACAATAGATTGGAAATCTCTAAATATTCAACTAGTTGTCATCCAAAAATAGAAAAAAGAATTGGAAAACTGGAACGAGTTTCGATGCTATTATTATTGTGAATCGACGCTTGGAAACTAGCCAGATACCAAATGACTGAGGCAGTACAGCCTGCCGGGTTAATTTGATGACGGATCGGACATCCAACTTCTGCACTTACACAAATCAATGTCCTCTGTTGAGACAACATCTTATCTCTCTACACACTATCTGTTTATCGCCGTGATGCATAATTGACAATTAATGCACCCGAATAGGTGGTTACGGGTCGAACAACAGGGAAGCGAATCCGCCACGTTAAGAACATTTCGAGTTTCCTGCACTTTTGGCACTGTCTGTGCAACATTCTTCGGCGCAGAACCGATAGTCAAAAAAATGAAAAAGAAGATGAAGATACCTCTTGGGAGGAACTTCACTATAAAACAAGATGTTCCAGCTTCGTTCTTGCTGGAGATATCGCTTTATAGCGAGATACGGATCTGTTCAAGGAGAACTAGAGGTACAGTATATTGTAAGAGTCAATGAAAATCATGAATATGAGACACACCCACAGGATATCTCTTGAAAGAGAAATACAGTATACTACAAGATACTAGGGGAATTGTCGATAGGGAGACTCATATCCTGCTGAAAACGTATAATTCTGCATCCAGAGGATATGAAGCGCTTCGAAGATAGCCACAGGATTACCGTACTGTAAGAGATAAGAGGAATCTTATGAGTTCAAGATATATCCTGATGGATATATTTTCTCTACACGAAAAGATGTAAGTCTCTCCTAAAACAGAAACGTAAATATACCATAAGAAGAACGCAAAACGTTGGATGAAATCTGAATCCAACAGGAAATAAATTTATCTAATGAGAACTTAATATGCACTAAAAGAGAAGATAAAACATCAGAATGATGGATACGTTCAGCATTTTTGCGAATGACTTCAGTAACAAATTTTTTAATCTGTAAAACAGAGTATTAAAATGAATATTTTAAGCAACTAAAAATAGTGCAGTAATTTCGCCGATATTTTCTCGTACGTGATTGTCAAAATTTTAACACTTAATCTAATAATTTATGCAATATTAAAGCATCCGCTTCACCATTACGTGCTGCAAAATAAAGAATTATTATGTCGGTTTTTTAGAGTTATAAATACGCCTATCAATCTAGTTCTACAAGGTCAAAGTTAAAAAAATCTTTCAATCCAACTCGAACAGCTAGAAGAGTCAGGAAACATCCAGTTCCTGTTTTGGCTTATACTTTCTAAGAATTAAAGGCTTGGTAAGATGACAAAAGTAAACACTCTATCCGTTCTGTTTTATCCAATAAATATGATAGATATTACGTGAGATCATTGAGGAAGTTTCTTCGAAAAGCTATATAAAAATCGAAGAGTAAATTACTGGTCAGACAGACACACATCCGCTAACGCTGCAATTTTCGATGATCTTACGTTGCACTACGTGGTAGCGTATCGATGATTTGCATCGATATATATTATTTATAATTCCGTAAACAAATCTCTGACAGCTCTCACATAATTAGAGAAGATTCACATTCTGTAAAAGCTCAAGAGGAGGTTATCTGCCTTTCGCACTTCTTAGTTACAAAAAAAATGGGGGAAAAGTAAAGGTTGTCGACTTTAATTTCAAAAAGTCCAGTTCGTGCAAGTTTAATCAGACTATTTGCAATTGTATTATAAATTTGGAATAGATGAGGAAAGTGTAGACAGGGTGCATTCAGACAAACGTCTACGCACTACTCGCAAACACAGACTAACGTATTGATTAAAGTACTTTTGGAGTTATGTTGGCAAACTTGCTTGCGACAGTCTGGCACTTCGTAGTGGTTTTCGATGTTACGTCGTTAAAATTTCCTGTTGAGCTACAACCGTGTGATTAGGAATATATATCTTTTTTAACTTTTTTCTTTTTTTTTTTTCCTCCAATATATATATATATTTTAAACTTGCCGTTCTTTAATTAAAAGCGTATTTATACTTCCATCTTTCACATTTATTCAGAGCTGCAGAAGCCTCCATAAATAATAAATTTAAAGCGTGACAATACATCAATTGAAAGTGATGAAAAGGAGTATTTCTGTCAGCATCCTTGAACCATTTATGCAATCGTTTTTAATATTTTTGCAGCTTAAAGCATTTTTTTTTTATAAATCGCATCTCGTGTGTATAAGTGGAATCACATAAGAAGAATGAAAAATATCGAAAAGGTCATGAAAAGATATATTATCAGAACGAGAAAAATAAAAATAATTGCAGAAAATTTTCGAATTTAGTTTTGACATATTTTTATTATTGTTATTATTTTAATCGTTTAGATTAATGGCGATTAAGATTAGACTTATCGCACACGTGTTTACATTATGTAAAAATGTATAAATATACATGCATTAAAAAAAAAAACAAAAATAACGAGTTTGGAAGAGTCGCTCGTGTCTCCATCTAGGAAATTACAGTTGCACTAACAATTTTCACCATTCTCTTCACTAAAATATAGAAAACCGTTTATCATTCTAGCTTCTTTGAACACAAAATGGATCAGAAAAATAACCGATTTAAGGAGAACGCTAGAGATATTGTTGAACCGTATCTAACACAATTAACCTAGATTTGTGACGGTGGACTGTGAATTCGACCTTAACTTTCTTACTTCAATCGAAATAATTTGTTTTACTTTCTGACTGAAGATCGAATTTTGTCTAGTCATGTTTACAGCGATTTGCACTTTTTGATATCCTGTATTTCAGTCGATTACGTACAAACCATTGATTAAAAAAAAGAAAGAAAGAAAAAATTGAGCAAGAGACAATACCTCCATTTTAGAGTAAATATTTATATGAGAGTCATCTTTCTAATTAAAGATTCTTCAGGAACATTTCGCATTCTCAGTTAAGTTGGCAGAGACCATTGTTAGTATTTGGAGAGGTGCCAAAGGAGAAATATTCATGTGCTGTTACTATGCTCGAGAAGTTACATTTTACGACAAACTTGAAGATAAGGCATAATATGATGCAATATCGAAAATTTTCCGCCTTGGATTTATACAGGATCTGATACTGGTATAGATATTTCCACGGAAATCTTACAAGATATAACTTTTTCAATTATTAAGAATTTCGAGTGAATAGTTTTCATTATCTATTGTTTAACTTATTTTTCTTTTATGCTAAAGAAAGCTGTTTTGCGAAGAGGAAGCAATGGCACAAGGTTACAGGAAAAGTCTGATAGTAACTACGCTAGTAATTCCATACTATGTTGACGGATGATGAAACCACTCCGAAAAATATTAAATAAACAAATAAAAAATGCAGATTTCTCGATAAGGAACGGAGAGAGTAATGCGATATCGCATATTTACGTGCATGATCGAAACAAAAAAAAAATCAAAAATTAATTTCTGGAGACACGTTAGAAGTTTCAGTAGCGTATGCTTTATTAAAATGCTTTGAGAATAGAATTTTAGACTGGAATATGTTATGCAGACTTTTTCTAGACAGACGAATATATATACTGTATAAGAGAGAAAAAACTGTGGAAGAATATCAAGAAGATATGAAGAGAATGGATAATCTAATACTATCAATTCTATAAATAGGATATTGACTTGCGTCTGATTTATAGCATACGTTATGTGAATACATAGATCACCCAACCAGGTGCGAATCATTCGAAAAACAGAACTGGTTTTTGCCTATTCCGGTTTTTGACTTTCGGATCTCTAAATACACATCTCGCATTCAGGGAATCCAGTTGTCGACTCACGTGATCATCGACACGGAGATCAGCGACCTCTTATGGTCCGAACCTAGGAAGAAACGAAAAAAAAAGTCGAGATAAAAAAAAGGACGCATCAATCACGTGACAATAGTATCTGGACTCCCAGATGTCGCTGGTAGGAAAAAATCACGTGAATCTACCTATAAATATTCCCCTCAACCAGCAACAGACGTTTAACATGTGACTCATTCGGCATACATTGTTTTATTGCAGAGTTCAATTGCCTCGGTTACCTCGACTGTTTTAAAAATATTTAAAAAGAAATCTCAAAAGAAAAAAAATAATAATAAAAGATTTCGCATCATTTTTGGAAAGAATCGGCCCGAGATAATTGAAGTTATTATGATTGGAAATTAATGGAGAAATCGGCACAGACAATTACGATCTATTAACGAGTTGTAGAGAATGGAGACAGTAGAGAAACCAAGAACAGCTGGCGAGACATGGACGAAGAATTGATGTCTAATAACCACGCCCTCCAATCATGACTTTAGTTGCAGATAGAAAGAGTCTCCTGTCTATTCTTATCTACCACCAGTTATTGGTTAATTCTGTATTTATTTAAACACAGACTAGACAATAAATATATTGAATTTTTATTGCTGATCCAGTATACTATGCCAAATAAAACTATATATATATATATATATTTTTTTTTTTAAATGTCAAATAATAATAGTTTTACGACGTGCTTAATCGACATAAAATCGATCCAAACACTTAGATCGCTTTATAAAATTTAAATATACAATTAAAATATTAGTTATCCTAGCTGACAGGTGTCGAAATCAATCGGATCATTTCTCAATGAAGGATAACATAACATCCTCTAACGAGACCTAATAATTACAAAGATTAGATTAACATCATTAAAACTTTTAATATCTGATATATAGCGAGTTTCACGACCGGTTGCAAAAATCAAACTCATTAGTCGTTTTTCACAATATGGCGGGCAGTACCGACTAATAATTCTTCTTACGTGTTTAATTTAAAGTTCTGACAAAAACTGGCATAAATCTTCTCTCGTCTCATAACAGAAGAAAACGTGTAGGCCTCTCGTTGCCTGTTAAAGCTAGGCCATTGTACCAATCTGTACCTTTTACTATCGTTTCTACTCGATACCTTATCTGGCCACCGACTCAACAACATAAAACTAATAACAATTGACACATCTACAGGGGGGAAAGTTATCGTTTATAATTACTAAAGGAGAAAAAGAGAGAGAGATAGTGTCCGATTTGAATTAGGTCAAGTATGATCTTCACGAATATGAAGTTATATAATGGATGCGCTTATCTTTGTCTTTAACTTTCTCTTTTCTTAGGAAAGAAGTGAGAAAACAGGATACAGCGGATGGACGGATATCCAATGAGATAATGTATTGTCAAAACAAAAGCTGTGACAGTTGGAGTATCTATTGGAGAGCTATAATCAATATGAGAAACGAATAATATAGAAACATATTCCAAACATATGATGATAAATGATGTCCAAATATATCCGAATAGGTTAAACACCATCAAAGTCAAGGATAATAGTTTCGCAAGTAAATTTATGAGAGGAATTTTATAATTCGGGAGTAAATTTCCTTATTTCAGAGTAAATTTTCCCTATTATATATCTTGTTATTAATTAGGATAAAAAATGCATTTTCCTTGAAAATGTGATTACAGTTTTTCACTTGGATTTGGCTACAGTTTATTTATATTATGCTTTAATGAACTATATAAATATTAAAGAGGATTAGTGCCAAAATAAAACTTTTTATTATACTAGAAAAATCTTCGTAAGAAAATTTTTAATAAAAGAAAAAAATTATTTTCTTTAAAAAATTCGTGAAAAGAAAGACAATTCTCCATCGAAAGATAATTTTTCTTTAGATAATTTTCTTTTATAGAAAGATTTAAAAATTTCAGGTTATGTTAATTAGATGAAAAGCCGTAGGAAAAAAAAGGACATAAAAGCAAAATCTAGAGAAAGTTAAAACATCATTTATCTCGATTTTTTAGTGTGAAATTTATGCGGAGACTTATTAAAATGTTTAATTGCAAACTTAATGAGTTTATAAATATTATAACACAAGTTTTCAGAAAAGAACATGTGATATTTAGATATAAACTTTTTCGCATTGCTGTATAATATATGGTAATTTAGTCGGATTGCACATCCCACGAATGCTATTGACAATGTGACATATTGGCCTGAACTGATGTGTTGCGACAAATCTACCTCAAATTGCTGGTTGTGACACACCAGAGATTTTTTCCTCTCTTCTTTTCTCTTTCCTCTTTCTGATCAAATTCTATCTCGTAATAAGGCTATTACTAAGATGTATTTAAGATGTTATCTGCGCCTATTTTTTATTATTATTTAATAAAAATCGCTGTAAATTAATAAAAAAAAAATCGTACTTAAATTTTAAAAACATTGCTATTGTAATTAATACATTTAATTTATTTTTATTGTTTTTATAGATGGCATCATTGTAGATTTAATTTTTTTATATTAAATTATTATTTATGGAAAGAAATTAATGTAATTAATATTAACTTAGTTATATTTCAATATTTTTCGTTATTTTATACAAAAATTTATTATCGGTATTACAAACTGGAAAAAGTCCTAACAGTCATCAGGTGACGTAAAAGACGAGAAATTTTTTATTGCGTCTTTAAGTCACGTGATCAACGCCGTTTCAATTTAAAGTTTTTGAATAAAAAAAAAATAAGTTTTATTAAGAGAGTTTTCATAATTTCAAGCATAATAATATTAATTTTATAACTCGAAGGAATTCATTATAAATTTATCATCCATCATTTGTTTTCTGGGTTAGGTGATGTAGGAGTTAGGGCTTACGTATCTTTACTTTCTCTCAAAGGATTAAATTTAAACTGAAAAAAATTGTTACAGATCGAAATTGTTTCCTTTATGAATTATTAATTATCGTTTATAAGACATTTCCTAAGCGGAATTCATTAAAAATTGAATATCCGTTATCGTCTGTTACTTAGACGATGATTATGGAAATCAAAGTTTAGTTTTTGACGTATCCTTTAAAAGCTATCATTAAATTTATTATTATTCTGATTCTATTATGTTTAACGTTAAACTTTAACCAGTTAATTTGCAGTTAATAGATATCAAATTCATTGCGGTTTATTAAATTTATTAATTTTAAATTGTTTCGTATTCAAATTAGTAAATTAGAACCTATTTTAATTAATTAAAAATATATATATACAGCACTCTAAATATATTTTTAAAAATCTGCTTTAATTTACTTAAACTGATCAAAATTTATAAACTGCAGATTTTTAACTTACTAGAATTTATGCAGAAATTAATTTTTTAAAAAATCTTTACAATAAATTAAGTTTTGATATAGGCATTATTGCCATAAATTTAAAAGGAAATAGGGTAATGCTTTCTAAATTTTAGGTTGAGTTCCCTTTCGATATATTATTCTGTCTAAATCTCTGCCAAAATTCATAATAAATATTTCCTATTTTTATATACAGTATAACACACACACATTTAAAAAAAAAACATAAGCAGATTTACTTTTTAACTGAAAATATTTTTATTTGTAAATATTCTGGAATAGAAAAATTCTAGGCATGGCTATAAATTGATACTTTTATACTATTATTTTTATCGAGTCATAATTTATATTTTCAGTTGTAAATATTTTGATTTTAATTAATTAGGAAGTGTAACAAAAATATTTTATTTATTTTAGTTATTAAATGCCATTAAAAATGCAGATGATAAAATAAATCAAAGTGGAATGTATGCATATAGAAAAACTGTAGAAAAGTGAATTCAGAGATTAAAACTATGGCAAACACATTTATTTTAATTAATAATTTAGCAAGGTACGTTATTATTTCTAATATAATTTAATTACAATATTCAAACATAAAAATAATAAAAATGCTTTATTATTAAAAGTAATACAAACTGTTACAATGTAGCTATATATATATTAGAAAATAGAATTACAGAATTATTCACCAGAATATAACGTTTAATTAATTACTACTAACACATGTCACTCATTCTTTGATATGTTAATATTTTCATTGTCATTAATAAATTTGTTCTTTTCAATTTTACTACCATTTGAATATAACTAGTAAATTCTAAAATTAAAAACATGTTTAGTTATCATTAACGTTTAAAGTAAAAGATGGAGCAATTACCGAAACGAAACGACTGATGATGATTCCATTAATAATGTCAATGACTTCTATGCTGAATCATATTATTTTAGTAACATCTGTGCTCTAATAAACAGTTTCTGCTTTTATTTACTGTTAGTAGTAGCAGTAGTAGTACCTTTCCTATTTTAAAATTGGATCGATGTGAAGAAATTCCATATGATATATGCTAACATATTCTAACTTCTCTAATATGTTTAATGATATTGTTTTGATACAAAATCAAGTGTAAAAATATACAATGTAAATTAAAACTATCGAATTTAATTAAAGATGTATGTATATATGTACATATATACATTTGTAGGCAAATAAGAATTTTATGAACAAAATTAAATCGTTATAGTATCCATAATATTAAATTCTGAAAGTATTTCCATTAAAAGTGTCAACAAATGATTTTAATTATTAGTCTTTCCTACTTTTTAATTAAACGTATATTTTCCAGAAAACTAATTAAAATATTTTCCTATTTACAGATATTTGAATATGTTTTTAAATGCCTTATATTAAATTGCTTTTTCATCTCCGACTGCACTGCAATTATAACGAATATTCAATATGAAATTATATAACCTATTTAATTCTATTTTTATTAATATCTAAAGTACTATATTCGCAATAAATAGCATTATTTCTACATCAATTGTTTAAATTAAAAATCGCCTAGCGTTATATAATTTTATAGTAGATGAGATATTTGAATGTGATATACTCTAACAAATTTAAGCATGATCTAATTTTTTTAAAAAATTGATTTAAAGATAAATTTTTATTAATCGAACCTATATTAAAAAATTGCACTCCATTAAAAAAATTATTAGACAAAATTAAACTGCCAGGTAGCATTTTTTGAAAATTTAAAACATTTGTTCTATCTCGAGAGTTTTTTTTAAAGCAATAAGAATGATGATAGGAATCTCCATCTATGGTTGACGTTTCGTTTTCTTTACAATTTTTAAATTTCAGTTGTTATCGTGCTCCATATTTTAAAGTGGATTATTATTAGGCTGGATTAAGATTATCGAAATGAAATTCAGGTTAGGAAGGTGTAGGCTATTTAGTTTATATGTCATCGTTTACGGATTGTATTATTAATTGGAGTTTAATACATTCATCTGATGGCGAAAATCGAAGTAACTACTCTGGTAAATGCGGTAATCATATCGAAACGATGTTTACTAGGAGTACGACCAGTAATCATGCACGATTATCTACTTGTTCTGTGTACAAACGAAAAAAATGAGGTTGCTGCATTTCAGGCAAATCATGAAATGGCATTAGTTTATACACACTATAGCGTTCGCTTGGTTGCATCTGCTAACTGTTAAGAGCCGTTATTTCGCAAGTCACGCCAAGTATGGTTGTAGCAAATACAGAAAGATGCTAACGACTGCACCAAATGTTTCTGATGGTTGAATATCGATTGAAATCAACGGATACTTTGCCTGAATTGCCAATTTAAATCCACCTATTATGAACTGTACTACAATCAATGCATTTAATATATTATTGGGAACAATAACTTTTTTTTAATCTTTTAAATTTCCTTAGAAAATTATTTTCGTCAGTGTTCATTATTGATCTGTATATTAACAACAGAATAAATAATTTAATTTAAACTTTGTAGTTTTTTTTAAATATAAAAATTGATTAATGAAATAATTTTAACTTAGATTTTCCACAAGCAGGTTTCGATCGCAAAAGGAATTTAATATTCTAGTTTAAAAAAAATACAAAATCTTATACTAATATTTAAAAACGGTCTGTAAACTCAAACATAAATTAGTTTTTATCATCATAAACATTGTTTATTAAATTTAGTTGCTTGAGCCTAAATACTTTTGGGAATTGATTCCCTTTCTCCTGAGATATAATTTGATTTTCATTTGTAATTAGAGGAATAACGAAGTTTCTCGATATGATGGTGACTACTGATCAGGAACCATTAGTTCTAATAGAAACGACGTGATGAGGGAAATATATGCTGCGTATGCTATACCTACACATTTGTAGAATTTGCATTTTTAATTGATTAAAATTTCAAAGAAAGTTATAAATGTGTCTTTCTCGGTTTAATTCATGTTAATAGCATTTTATTGACGTTTGCCAGATTTCTTACTACACTATATCGGACGTATCCTAATATAAAAATTTATTGGTTGTTGACAGACTATTTATTGATCTCTTGTTATGTCATTAATAATGAGATTTTGATGATATAACTGGCCAGCTGTCATTTCCAATATTAGATCATAATTCCTGTTGGAATGGAAGAGTTAATCTTCCATTTTTATGTCCTATAATTCAGTATGTATTTTTTTTTATCATCTAAACGAATAGTAGCAGCTTTTTCTCCCAGTCTTCTCTTAAATTTCAGTCCAGAAATTCAAATTTCGATTTATACTATTAAGGATAAATAAGAATACATTTTCAGTTGTATGTTATGGATATCATCGTTTTGATTAAACACAGGGTCTACTACATTCAATGTATAAAGCAAAAGAAAATTATAAAAATCTGAAATTCATTTTAATGATTTTCGGAATTTATTGATCTTGGATCGAGATTAAAACTTTTAATGTTGATAAAACGCATCAAAGAATTCGGTTGAAAATTAGTTATTTCATCAGTGGCATTATTACCTACATTCACCAAAATTTGCATTTTTAATGCTTTTTCTTCTTAAATGTTTTTGATAGAATAATGAAAATATTTTTAATGCGCAATCTCGCTATGCAGTTTTATTTAAAAAAGTGATAACGAAGAAATTTATTAATAAATACAAAAACTTATGTAATACTATTGTGAATTTTTTTGGATCAAATAAATCTTATTTTTAAAATAATTCTCCCATAGGGCAATGCAGTTAATATTTAAATAATCAGTTTTTGTTATTTATCTAAACATGACAATGTAAAACAAGATATCTGATAAATTACTCTCAATTTTTTTTTTTTTTTTTGATATCTAAAGTAAGATAACATTATAAGTAAATGAATCCATTATTTTTTTTTTTATCTGGAAAGACTATCGCGCATTTCCGTTTTATTCTTATTTTTATCGTATTGTCGATCTTTTGATGTTCATTATATTTTCACATCTAGGTGTTTCCTTTGCAATTTTCAGCTGTCGAAGAAATTCAAAAACCGATAACTTGATTTTCCCTATTGCATTTCATAATTTCCTTCTTGTCATTAGCCTTAAAGATGATTTTTACGCACCATCTAATCATGTCTGAATGCTAATGAAAAGATTAAGTTTTCCAAAGAGACTAACTTCTATTGAAAATGGCATATTGTGATTTCCATCATTTCAGTTTAAAGATCAAAATGCCGACAAGTGCACTCATTTATTGTTCCTGTAATGTCCTTCGTTTGTAGAAAACAAATTGTCAGATTCATTATTTGTTTATTGACCTTTAGTGCTTATATCTATTATGTCTTCCTTTAAGGAAAATTTTTATAATTAAGAAATTTATTGCAACAATTAAAAATTTTACCAAATTTCTAATTTAAAACTTAGACGACGACGACTATTTAGATCATAATTGAAGTTTTAAATCAAACGAATTGACTTATCCTGTTAAATTTCCCATTTAAAAAATTATGTAATTACTTATTACTGCATAATGACAAGTCATGAATTTTTCATAAAACGATTTTATAATTACTATACTGTATTACGATCATTTTAAATTTCAAAAATATTAAATTTGAATCGGAGAGGTTTCAAATCAGTTTAAAAAATTTAATAAAATTAAAAAGTTTCATTTAATTGTTTTATTAAAAATACTACATTATGGAGATTTTTTTATTATTAAAAATCAAAACCAAATGTTAACGTTTATTATAGTTTACTGTATATTAAATCGAAATATGGATGTTATCTTTAGAATCCATTACAGTATTAAAAACAAAAATAAAAAAAAATAACACTAAACAATTATGCTATTTAAAAAAAATGTTTCTACTCAAGAAATTGTTACAAATATACTTAGAATAAAAATTGTAAATCATGATTTCTTTACATTTATGGGAATTAATTAATGGATGAAACTTTAATGAATAAAAATAAAATATTTGGAATTTAAATTATACTTTCTATAATAGATAAAATTAAAATTTTGGTATTTATTTAATAAATACAAACGATTCCGGGGATTTTTATCTTTTATAATCTTTCAACCTTCAATTAGTTTTAATCTATTTGAAGGAACGCCTCATGCTTTCATCTCACGTTCAATTTTGTCGCAATCATCATCAAATGCTTAAAAATTACATAAAATGTATAGATAGGACTTTTTAACAGAAAAGTTGCAGGTGTTAAAGGTTTACAGGAATTAGGTCAGTTGATTCTAAAAGATAACATTAATGGATATGTAAAACCTATCTGCAATTGCGATACTAAGTGCTTAGAAGAAAGGTTGTTCACTGATAATTATTTTGTTATTCCAGTTAAGTTCGAAAAATTAACTTAAAAATACCTTATTTCGAGGTCAAAAATGTGAACTTAAGTTTACACACACATACATTATAAGAATTAAACATATCAATTAATTTAGAGAATTATCTGAAGAAGGACAAACAAAATTTATTGCCATTGAAAATATAACATAAATGGTCGCGTAACAAGTTGTTAGATAAGTGTATCTTGTGTATTCCCTAGAGAAAGCAGAAAGATGACAAATGTTTACGGAAGTGTGGGTGGACGAAGTATGGGTGGTCTGCTATTGGATGAAGTGAAGCCAAAATAAAAAAAATCGTTAACCTCTTGACAATATTGTTTACACAGTATATCAACACAACTTTTATACTCTCGCTACTGTCAAGATACCGTGTATCAAATGCTATCAAATATAATCTGTTAAAATTAGTAGCAGAGTTTTACAATTCATTAAAAAAATTTGTCATTTTGCAGTTTTTAGGATTATTTTGCGTTCTTATCCAAAGAAATTATCTAAAATAATTTAAAATTATTCAAATGTTTTATTAATTTGAGATAAGAAGGGACTGTCAATTTTGGACTTAAGAATAATTATTCGTAAGACTTTAAAAATGATGTAAAATGTTTGGAAAGATTTGGATTAAATGGAAAAATTATAGATCGTCGACTTAAAATTTAGTGATTTATTTATTCACGTTATTCATTCTATTATGTTCTGATGGAAGGCATATTCTAAACTACAACAGAAAATTTTTTGGAAGAAATTTCAAATATCAATCAATCCATTAAGCTACTATTCAAAATATTTCCCCACAATAATTCTATTGTGAAGAATATCTAAACAGATTATATATCATATTGACCTTTCCGTTATATAATACAATTACACTTCCTACTTTCAAAGCCACTCCTAAATATATATCCTACATAATCTTTTATTACTATAAATAAGATTTATTGTATTATTCTAATTTTTCGTTAAAAAAAACATCAATATCGAGAAAGGAAAATTTTAAAAATCAAGTTAAATTACATAAAATATCATGCTATGTAGATTAAAGAAACCTACTAATTCTTAATATAGATAAATTTTAAGTTTTAAAAGTTATCAAAAGGAAGAGGCTTAAATGCCTGATAGAAAAAAATTCCCATCATATTCTCATACCTTTTATTTAATAATAATAATAATAATAATAATAATAAATATATATTATAAATTTTATTTATTATTATTGTAAATATAAAAAGTTAATAGAAGACAATTCTATTTTAAAAGAATATTTTTCCACTAAAATTTCATATAACAATTATGAAAATCTTGATTGCTAAATATTAAAGGAAGTTTTAAGCAAGAAGAATTATTCTCTTGATCTGTAAAAATTATATACATAAATCCAAAGATTAAATTATATGGAATAGAAAATAATACTCCTTTCTATTCTTTAATATATAATGTGATAATACAGATAACTTATTATCGTTATCCATTTTCTATCAAAGTATAAAATTTTTCTGTTAAAATATTAGTAATGTTCATTGTAATGTTCTGTAGTTTAATTTCAAAAATATATTTATTTATTTTTTTTGAAAACGTCTATATTTTGGAAGTAATAATTTTTTTGAAAATGAACGAATTTTACAAATCTTAATATTTCCTAAATTTGTTTACTTTATTTACAAAGTAAACAAATTTAAAATATTTGTTAATCAAATACCAAATAATTTATCTAAATCATCAAATTCCATGTTAAACCAACACATTTTTGTAATATAAAAAATATATTTAGAGAATAAGATTTCTGAATTAACTAGACAGTATAAAGTGAAGAATATATAAACTATTACATTATATACATTTGGAAACTATATTCATTAAAAAATAAAAGTATTTCTGATTAAAAAAATTACAAAATATTTAGCATAATTTATAAATTTTCTTCAAAAATTATTAAAACTCAAATCTTATTTATAATTTTTAATTAGATTTAGTATATTAGCATTTAAATAAAAGTTTTAAATAAGAAATTCTTCGCATAGTAGTTATTCCAAAATATAAACAACAGTTTTCCAAAGAAAATATTCAGAATTATATACTACACAGAAATGTCACCAAAAATTTATCCTTTATATAAAAAATAATTATTGCCATTAAGAAAATTCTATTATGGTTTCTAAATGTTAATATTTTTGACAATACATACTTTTTAAATTTCCAATCCATTAAGATTGGGAATCAATTTTATAAATTTTAAATATTTACAAGAATTAAAAACAAACATTTAAAAATTGGAAAATATTTTTTCCCAAAGTGTATGTTTTGGTTTCATATTTACGTATATTTATTAAATAGAATTAAACACTGCAAAATTAAAATTTATCAGTTTATATTTGACTGATAGTTAGATTTCTAAATAAATTCAATAAATTAAACATTATGTAATCAATAAACTCAATAAAAATGTTCAAGGTTTCTCCATTAGATGGCAGAAGTAATCAAGGTCTACCACTAGGAGGACATTTAACTGATAAAGTGTAAATAATTGAATTTTGAGAGTTTAATATTAAAAAAATTTAATGAAATAAGGATAAAAGAAAATTTTTATTATGATACATATATCCAAATTCAAAATTAAATATATAGTTTAACATTATTTTACAGGAACTAGAGAAATATCCAAAGCTTCTGAAGGTAACCATCGTGAAGAATCTAATGCTTCAAAGCATTCCTATTAGTAAAAGAAAATAATTAAATATGAATTTCCACAAGATGAATAATAATGTATTATTCAAGCAAATCACTAATATAGGAGTTCTTAAATAAATATGAAAACAGTCTTTTGCTTGAATGATACTTGAATATTTAAAAAATTTGAAAATAGATTAAAATTTTATTATTAATATTTTCACAAATTAAATATAATTAAGAATAAATATACATGATTAAAAGTTATATATTACTTGCTTAATAAGCAAGTAGAAAAATTTGATAAAAATTAATCTAAAAAGACCTTGAAAAATAAATGTCTTATCATCGTTGAATATCATGCTTATAAATCACAAAATTTTCTAAAAATTATTTTGATAATTGAAACAAAAATAATCCTTGAATTTGTCATATTAAAAAATATTTTTTTAAATAAAATTTGAAATTTTGAAAGTATTATTTAAAGATGGAATTTAAATATTCAAATTCTAACTCATAATTCATTATCTATAATATTAATAAAGATATTTAAAATCTTTATTCATTGTTTACAAAATAAAGAGAAACTTATTTTTATTGCAACTAATGAAATTAATTTGCATAGAAAATTATATTGATCCTTTCAAACTAATGATTATAAGTTTAATTCTTAATGGTTAAAAGGACTATAATTTTCAAGTCTAGTTAAAATGACCTTGGAAAACTGCCAAAATTAATTTATTTAATGTTCCAGGTATTCACTATAAAAGGTGTGTCTTAAAATTGTCAGAAAGGATTTTTTAAACATTTAATTTATAATTTTTTAAAATTTCTTTATTACTACTATTAATTTTAATCAAGAGAGAAATTACCTTTACGTCTTAATACAATAAATTACTACTTATATTCTTACTTCTCTTAAATACGATTGCAAGATACCTTCTAACTTATAAGACACTAGAATATTTATTTTACTAACCTCATTCCTATAGACTGCAGCTTCATTGAGCTGTTCAACATCTATTGGAATCTCATGTTCTGAAATTAAGAATTAAATAGATTTTAAAAAATATAATTATATTCCTTAAGTGCATATTATTTGATCTATTTAGATAAACGTTTATCCCACACACTTATTACTACAATCATCCAGAAATAATTTTTTTGTTTAATCAAATTATACAGTTATAATTAACAAGAATTATAAGAATAATCCAATCAACTATATAAACAACTACCAATCTTCAAATAATAATGAAAATGTCTCTAATAAACAAACCAAATAATGGTTTTCATATGCACTTATGAAAACAGACTGTAAAAGAACATATTTTATATAATTAAGAAAAAGATCAGCTATTAAATAAATAAAAAAAAAGGAAAAGATTGTGTTATAATATTGTTCTCTTGTAAACTAAGACAAATTGATGAGTGCATTCATATTTTGCTAATATTTTTCACTGATTATTATTTGAATATTAATGCATGCTAAATTTTTTGTTTAATTCAATATTAATATAACTGAATTGTAAAATTAATTGATTATGTCAATTACTAATCATTGATGCAAACTAATAATACTCACCTTCTACCATGTTATTTGCATCTTCATATGATTCATAAAACTGCAAAAGAAAAATTGCAATTTTCCAATATAAAGGTTGGTTTTAATATAATATCAGTGAGATCTCATTTACCAAGGTCACATTTCCAGATTAGAGATGTTAAAAAAAAATTTTTAACAGCTTAGACAGAAATATTCCTATCGGAAAAATCTTAATTTTATATAATTATATATATAAGATCATACATATATGTAGGATTTGAAAAGAATTTTAGAATAAATATATAATCTTGAAAAATTTTTTAAAAATTATAAGTAAAACTTTGAATTTTGAAAAACATTTTAGGAAACCTCTTAAAAAGATACATAGACTATTTGAGTAAGATACTTATTTTAAATTAAAATCTGTTATTTGAAATAGAATCTTTCCTCAAAAGTGACCATGGCAGCATGAGATTATTGTAATTCTTCTACGCAAAAAAAGAAAAAACTAATTGTATAATATCTATAAATAAAATTGACTTATAAAAAAATCTTAAAATTTGAACTCAAAACATTTATATCAAGTGTATAAATGTCAATCTTTATTAATTAAATTTATATATAGTATTCTGATTTTGTAAATATTAAAAAATAAAAAATTTTTTATAAATAATTATCAATGTTTATTTTGATTCAAATCTAAATTAGTGTGTATTCTGTTTCATTATTAAAATCTGATATAAAAAAAAACATGTACAAAAACAAAAAAATGCATTATATTAAAAATATATTTAATCAAAAATAATAGAGTATAAAATTATAAATTTTTCTAATTGATATACTAAACATTTTTTTCAAATATATTAATAATAATTTTTAAATGATAGGAGGTGTAAAATTAAATTCCCATTTTATCAATTTGAATAAAAAAAATTGGTAACTTTATTGAACAAAATATGATTGCAGACTCAATTTTTGATGAAAGGTTTTTATCATTATACTTCCATACAATCTGTAAAAAACACTACAATCATTTCAACATTGATTAGTTGCTCAAGGGTTTTTCTCAAACTAAAAACTTAACAATTTACATTATAACCTTAGCTTATTAACATTTAACTAGACATTCTGCCACTTTGTAATAGTAAGAGACAAAATAACCCAGCACAAGGCAGAATGCACTGGGTTATTTTATTTCTCTTAATACTTAAAAATAAGGTGGTTTAATGTGATTTCACAAATGATTATGAATTTACAAAAATTGGAAAAAAATATAAAATATTGAAACTTTATTTTGATTTAAAAAAAAAAAAAAAAAAAATTATCATTAGATTCCTAATTTGTAATTTCAAAACCCCTTGTCTGGTTGACAACACAAAGATTGGACTAGATTAAAACATCTATTGAATTCAGGTCATCATATTGGATCTGCTATTTTAAATTTGAAAAAACTATCATCAGATTCTTAGTCCATAGCCCAAAATCCCCAAATACTAGTTTTTGTTAAGGTAGAACCAACATCAAAAATCTGGCAAATTTGAGGGTTGCTATTTTTATGATCCCTTATGAATAATTTTTCAACCAATATATGAATGGATATTTTTCTCAACAAGAAATAATCAAAAATAATTTTAAGCCATGAAAAACTATTAGATTTTAGCTTCCCTTCTTTGAAATGAAATGCTTCTCTTTGAAATTAATTTTTGAATTACTATATTTTTTATTGTTATAGTGGAGTCCAATTCAGTGGCCCTTCTATAACATCTTCAAATTTCAGCTTTCTAAATCAGAGAAGTATTCAAACTCATGTAAACAGAATAATCTCTAAGTGTTTTATATATTATTAGGGATGAAATGGAAAGATATTTGTAAATTTGAAGAAATCATGCTAATGCTTGGAAATGTGAGATTTCCAATAAATGCAATCAAGTTTTTCTAATATGTTTATTAACTTAGTTTAAAAAAGAATTCAATGTATATATATATATTTTAACTGTTATTAATTTAATTATTCTTCAAAAGAATCAAATGATAATTTTATTGTGTTTTATATTTCAATGATGTTTTTTTATCAACTCATTACATATCAAATTTATTATATTTTTAAAATGTACATATCTGAATTAAAGGACAAAGAAATGTTCCACATTCCCATAGAGAATCTGTCTCTAAACTGATTTTGATAAGAGTACATATTAGAACAGTGACGACATTATTTCAGTTTAGATATATCTGTATATCTATAGGTTTGTTCATATGATCAATCTGTGTGAATTAAGAGGATGAGATATTTACCCTCTCCACCACAGAGATTGAACACATGAACAAAAATTTTTTGCTTAAGTGCTACTGGCTTGGGTTATTTATCTAATCAGGGGAGTGTCAACCATGGCCCCCTCCAATTTTGTCGATTTTTACATATTTTGTAGTACAACCTTCCCACAAAACCGTGGTGAAGTAATACGACGCAACTCTCAAGCATTCAAAAAAAAAAAAAAAAAAAAAAGGGTTTAAAGTTTCTATATTCTTTATATACAGAATCATATCACCCTCTCATCGAGTGTGGCATAGCGCAATGTGTTCGCTGTTCGGCGTGTGATTGATCTCACGATAGTTTCAAATCACTACTGATGAATTTTTTTTTAATCCTTTTTTTAATAGAAAATGAAATGGATTATTGTATAATATATTTTATT
>WUQG02258070.1:0-20245 GCA_011317285.2 Androctonus mauritanicus | reverse complement strand
TTAGTATAATTTGTCATCCGTTTAGGAGTCTATTATACCAGACAAAAGCACTAAAATCTTCGGCAGGGGTCAAAGGTTAACTATGATAAGTGAAAAAATCGTTTTTATGACACCAGGTGTGAGCCGGTCCTTGTATCCCTACGATATTAAACAGCGACACGAAACAGACCACACCCGAGTGACAGGGGCGCACCTCCAGGGTGCCCTTTGGTTTTAAAGGGCGAATTGCTTCATGCTTTTTTTTTATTATTTTATACGCATTCCGCCCGTTTTTTTTGAGATTTTGCAGAGATATCTAACCAGACCGAACCTCATATTACCCAACCTCAGTTTAATCTGATATTATATCTCTTTGTGGTGGTGGCACCAGATCGCTATTGCGAGAGGAGGAGAGAAAACGGGGGTAAAAAAGTATCCAACTCAAGTTTATCGAGGGCAAACAATTAAAAAAAAAACCAATCGTGTGCAAAACAAGTCAGCTAAATTATTACGAAAGTTTCCTTGTTGCAATATCCAGTTTATTCACACAAATCTGGATGCAGACAAACATAATAAGTGGGATTGCAGATCAAGCTGACAACCAGACATTAACACTAGGTAGAGTGCAGATGGCAGCTAATTTCTGTACTGTAATCTTATTATTGTTGTCTCAGTGGGCTCTTGTGTCAGGCCGGCATAAGGCTCGAGGCTATCACCTCTGTCAGGCCAACCCCATCACTCACAAGGCCCACCTAATCACCGAAGCGGCGGGTTCTAATTTTCGATCTAGGTAATTTAATTTGTTCATCTGTTCTCCCACCCGGTTCTGAAATAGGAATGCACCGAATGGGTCTCGGAGAAAACGGGTCCTCACACCTTGTTTAGCAACACTAAAAGGTCGGGGGTCAAGGCACCGGGTAGAACCTCGTGAGAACTGCACTACGTATTTATTATGTAAACACCTGTAAGGACTGCACACAGTAATGGCGAAACCAGTTTTTTTTTTCTTTTTCTTTTTATTCCTTCTCCTTTAATGTTTTCTGGAGTAAAACTCGGCTAACAATCCGTCTGCACAGATGGCAGTCAAACGAGTCTTTAGAGCCGGCTTACTGCCATATTAAAACCGTTCCTACGAGTGGGGGGTATCCTTCATTTGTCAATTATCGTTCTCTTTTCATGCTCCAGCCAGGTTCATTGAAAATCAGAAAATTAGCGTCTAAAGTTTCCAATTAGATTCCTTCCCCCTTTTCTCCTGCAGCGAAAAGAGAAATAGAAAGCTTTCAAAACACATCAAACTCACATCCCGCGTTGTTTACTACATACGACCTGGGTAAGGGGGCTTTACCTTAGTAATATGTAAAGTGGAAACAATTTAGTGCAGTTAGTCAGATTCCATGGCAAGTAGTAGGGGTTATAAGGGGAGGGTTTGCTAATGGATATAATAATAAAATTAACCAAAGTTTCTTCATGTTAAGAATATTGTGGTTGTTTTAGGGTCACCTGGGAGATATTACGAAGTCGCTAGAAGTAGGTAATGGTGAAATAAATCGTAAGATTTCTTTCCAAGGTCTCCGTCGCCACTTACCTAAATGTATTACAGTATACAGAACCGAGCTAGTTAAACACCTTAATGGAAGTCACCGGAAGACGGTGAAGTTTAATTACTGCCCTTGCAACTATAATTCTTAATTGTAGCCACTTTCAGACAAAAGTCGTTTTTATAACTCATTCACATTAACGTGTAATTTCGGCAGCGATTTCTCTACCAAAAATCATTTTTCTCTCTCTCCTCCATACCGAAACGTCGTTAGAACCTACCTAACTAATTTCGTTCATTTTATAATTAATACTCGATGCAGATCGAATTAAAAGTAATTATTTTACCTTCGCAACACGCAAGATTGACTTTTCTTCTTCTCTAAAGGAAGGAACGACGTGTAAACTAATCTAATACTCTTTCCTCTTTTTTTTTTTTAAACTCTCCTCTTCTAGAAATGCGATCTTCTCTGTAGCTGAAGGAGGAAAAAAAAATTAGTTTTTTTTTTTTTAAATTAGAAGGCGAAAATATTTAAAATTCGAATTAATTTTTAAATAAATTATTATAATAACGCGTAGAGAGAAGTGTCGGCAAGTTCACATATTGCAGTTTAAATTATTGAAGTGCAATAATTTCGCTTATTTTCTGATTGTCTTTCATTTTCCGTTAGATCAACTGAAACGATCGTTGAGCTATACATTTTTAAATTTAAATGCAAATTTTCTTACCGTGTTGTGCAGTAGCAGAAATATATATATATATTCTCTCTCTTGATTTTTTTGTTTTTTTTTTAAGATAATGGACAGTTGCAACGAGCGAAATAATTTCGTGATAAATTACATCAGTTTATTATACTGTAAAATCTTGAGATTTGCAAGTTATTAACAGTGGGAGATGATTAATTTTAAAGTTTTGACGTGCGAAACACTTGGGTGATTACACTTGCATATGGATACGTATGAGTGTGCATTTGAATGACAAAAGAAAATATATTCTGTTTAAACGTCGAAATTAGAGAGAAAATTTTTACTTTGCGCTCGCTCTGTATTTTTAAAGGGCAATTGTGCGGTTTGCAGATCTATATATATATATATATTTATCCCAAAGAGCGTGACGCGTTAATCCGCACAGAAAAAAAAAAGAAAAATTAATTTTATTAATGTCGGGCTGTGTGTAGCAGTTCGAAACAATTATTCAGTTGCTATATCAAACTGCTATTATTAAGAAGAATGTTTCATCGTCGACGACCTACATCCAGCCAGACGTGACGCGAATCGGTGATCTTATCCCGTGTTACCACATCTGTCGTTTTTCCATTATCACCTCGCATTTTAGTACTTAGAATGTAAGTAGCTTAAGCCTACATGGATATGTGCTACCCCGTTCCACATAGTACGGATTATGATTGCTTGTTGATGCATAAAGTCAGTGGCCGAGTCCATTTTTCACTTTTCACACGTGCAAAAGATCGACAAGATGAACGACACGTCAAGGTGTGACCATTGAAGGGGTTTTAATTAGCCTTACAGAACATAAGGCATGAACATCAGAAGTGCATTTTCAACAGGGTGCTTCCCCCTCCCAACTGCCTGATAGATTGACTCGCTTCCCATACGCAGCTAATAGAAGATAATCAATAGCCAACGACTCAGCTTAATGGCAAACGAGTGAAAAGAATGGCTTATAGATATCGTTTCTCTCTCTCTCTTCGGAACCAAATCATTCGATCCTCATAAAAAAAGAGAGAGAAAAAAAGAAAAAAAAAATATATATATATATATATATATCATCGATCCCCCTAAAAACCCGAGCGGAACCGAAATATTTGTAAGATAAATCATTTTTCTTTCCATTGACAAACGTAACCTGGAAGATACGTGGCACATATGTGTTCGCAATCCCTTTTAAATTAAAGCTTCTCCACTAAATTGGACAACCTGACCGGAATGATGATCGAGATCGTTTTTCTTTCGTTTTTTATTATCCTTAAAAAACGCCAAAAAAAAAATATTTATGAAATTTTGTCGATAGTTAAAAAATTTGCTCTTGGTAGAAGACACGACGACATCTGGAAAAAAATAAATAATAATAATTAAAAAAATATATTAGAAATTTGAGAAAATATAGACACATTTCAACGTTAAACGAAAGATCAAATTATATTAATTAAGATTTAGAAAAAAAGAAAAAAATAATAATAATAATAATAAAATGTGTAGAGAAAGATGGAAATAATTATAATGAAATCGTATTAAGAATTTTAAGATGGCTAATGATGACTTTTCTTTCCTCGAGGTGTGTTCCTTTATTGCTGAAAAATTCGTTTTTCTGAAAGAAATTAATGAATGAGAATGAAATTATAAAAATGATTTCGGTTTGTTTTTACGGTTACAGATAATAACCTTTTAATGCGAGCAATTTACATGCGAATAAAAATGCTGCATTCCGGTATGGTTTCGCGTAAAACTTCCTTAAGAAAGAAGAAAAAGCGAACGAAGAAAAATAGGCAGTTTGTATAATTTTTCTGCTATGATATCCGATTTTCTACAATATCTTTCAATATTGATCATTCATATTTTTTACCATTTTTTTTCGCCTGGAACCTTTATGAAAATAATCCATATCTAAATCTTCGCTTTCAGACCATTTCGCTAAACCATATCGGCATATTTCACATCGATACTTTTCTTTCTTTTTCTCTAACAACATTTTTTTTTCTCTCTTTCTTCTGCTTTCCTTCTTAACATCTCTTTTGTATACGCATTCTTAGAAGTATCAATTCTCGGATGCATTTTTTAAAAAAATGTATCTGGTTAGTTTTCTTACGCTACAACTGACAAAAATGTGAAAGACACTTATACTTTTAAAGAGAACAAGCTCCTTCGTCAAATAGATGTGCACATAACTAAAACGCCCAATGTCATCTCTCTCCCTATATATCACCAAGAAGCAACAATTTACAATCAGCTATTTCTGAAAATACTGAGTATATTTTTATTAACTCTAATATTAACTTTAGCTTTTCGATAATAAATCAATCCGTGCTCATTTTTTTTTCTTTGTCTCTCTTCTTCTTCCTTGCTTAAACACCGTTTGCTACTGCAAACTGGAGCAAAAACATCTTAAAATTCTACAGATTTATTAATTTTATTTTTTTTATTTTATAAAATAATAAAAATATTATAAAACATTTTTTTTTTGCAATAAAATCTTCTGTTTTGCGCTCTTTCACCATTTTAACGAGATTTATAGAGCTGCTGTTAAGTAATTTTTTATATAAAGGTGCAGAATATTTTTTGCATTTTAAGTATGATAATATAATTAAAAATGAAAAATTAGGGTGTAAATGGTTAAGAGTAGTGCCCTTAAAGAGTTTCGCAGATTCGAAATGCGTAAATGGAGAGGCCAGTAGAAAATGTAAGAATTTCAAACTTTCGTCGTCTCTTGTTCTTCAGATAAGCATCTGCAGAGTCTTTTATTAAAGATAATTGCGTGTTTAAACTTAATTAAACTAAATTACAAGGTTTATAAAAAAAAAATAAGAGAGCGAAGAGGTTTCTTGGAGTGGCAACTTGTAAATTCCGCGTGTAGATGCGAAACGGCCTTCGTCTTGGCGAAAAGGACCCATTAGCGAACATCGGTTGGTCATGGCAATCGTTTATATCATTTGCTAGCAAACAGTTTGTTTTAATGACTATAAACTTCCCCAGAGTAAAGTTAATTACGATATTGGGAGACCTTTAGGTGTTGCTGATTCCGTTCTCCGCATCATTAGAGTGCTGTCTTGTCGTGAAGCGCCGCCTATTGATCATTTATAGAACTAATTAGCGAGTGATGGCTGCCCAGTCGATTAACTGTCATGCCTGGATACTTATCTTGTCCGCTTTAAATAGGTTGAGGTCAATCGAGGTAAATGCCAACAGTCTCCCAGGTGTAGATGCTCTTCACCATTCGTAATGGATAAGTAAAGTTTGCCAACAGACCCATTTAACGAAATAAGAGAGAGAGAGAGAGAGAAAAAAAAAGAAAATAAAAAAAAGGTGTTGAAATGCATCGATATCTTTTTCTTTTTTCTTCTTCTTTAAAAACTAAAAATTACACTTAAAAGTTAAGATTGGATACTATAGAAGAGAATAAAATGCTATTTTCGCATCAGTTAAAATTCGAAAAATAAGTTAAAAAAAAAAAAAAAATCTGAAGAATGACATCGATAAAAATCTGAAAGTTGAAAGACATCGATATAAGTTCCAATTATGTAAATAGTTGGGATATACATAGCGGCTATCGCTTTGGCAGAGTGTCATCTCGTCTTATCATGTGAGACTTTGATCGAAGCAGAATTTGCATTTAATCATTATAAAAGAAACAGTTTTTCTACAACTTCAGCAAATAGTCAAAAGTATACAAAGTTAAAGTTACATTCAATTCCAAATGATTAAGCAGAAGGTTGCCGATCGATATTCCGATTGCTAGTTTACTTTTAGATATTTGTAATTGGTAGCAATACTGGTATGATGCCAGAGATGGCGCCAGGAGGGGGACATCTTGCTGGAGACGATTAGTTAGAAAGAGCATTGCAGTTAGAGAGTAAACGATGGTGTCGCCTTGCGGGTGTTCAGTGACTTGTAAAAGACAGAAGCAGAGAGCGGGACAAACCAGTTCATCTCTTCTGCTTGTCTGCTTTCTGTACATAATCCATCTGAAAGCAGAGAGACAGTAGCTTCCACAATGATTAATGCCATCTTTAGCTGCGGAGAAAGCCTCACCGCTAAAGAATATTAAATAAATAATTATCCACCGAACAAGGATGTAAACTGTGTAATTAATATAAATTATATGATAATGCAATTAAGAAGTGTCACACGTAATATGTCTCGCCCACAGAATGGTGCAATCGTTTCCTTTCAAGTGCTCTACCTTCGAGGTACATGTCAGGTGAAGTATCTGCTCTAACCTGTATCTACACAATTAGTAATTAAATTTTACCATCCTATATGCACATACATTCGTGACAGATTTGTAGTTTGGAAATTTTACAAGAAACATCAGAAAATAAAAAAAAAATAATGTGAAATTCTTCCAGACAATAATATCTCATATAAATTGAAGACAAGAATTGTATCTTTGTAACAGCTGCGTCCAAAAAAAAAAAGTCTCCATCGAGATAGATCGGTTTGAAGAGGATCAAACGGAAATATCCTTTGACTAGAAATTTCTATCCTTGACAGAGTTGGACAAGGAATTGGCTCAGGTGGTATTTGAGTGATCTTAGCTGGTGTCAGTCATTCCAAAACAGTCATATCACTTTCTTCACTCTAAAACTGATCCACATTTCTTTTAGCGAGAAAAAAAACCACATTTTAAACTTCGTTACAAACTAAATCTAAAGTTTGTCGAATCAAATTGAAGTTTTGTTTTTGGAGAGGATTATTGCATTAAAGAAGTTAAATGGCATCAGTATTGAATTCGAGAAATCAAACGAGTCAAGTGCTCCTCCTCGAGATTGAATGTCACTGTGTGTACACGACAGTAAGGTACTCACTCTAACGGTGTATTGTTCGTGTCGTTCGTTGGAGAAAAACTTTTAATCTGAGATGTTTGGAATTTAAAATCAGGCTAAGTGTCATAGCTTTTCATACCTCATTTTCGACAAGAAATCCTGACGTATGAAAGCCGCAACATGAGTCAACAACTGTGAACGAGCAATTAGTAACACACTGAAAAATCGCCATCGTGTTGTTTTACTAATATGTTTCCTGTCAGACTCCAGCTGTTGTGGGGAACTTCTAAAATGTCCACCTATTAATTACCAGCTACCGATAGACCACGTAGAAGCCATATCAGGTGTCTAGCAGACGGCCATTTAATGTATAGCTGTCTTCGGGAAGATGGATTAGTGCAACTTCCAAACACTTTCGCCTAAAGAATCGCCAGAGTACACAACATATTCGCTTTATAGAAATTAATATCGTCATTGCATTCGAGACCTCAATCTTGACAAACTTCCATCGTCACGCGTAAGAAGACCAAAAAAATAAATAAACAAACAAAACAAAACAATAACAACAACAACAAAAGCGTGTGTCACGATTGGGTATTAGTTTATTCGCAAACCGGAGCGATGCAAGTACAAATGTAAAAGCGCTAGAGTAAGCTTATTAAATGGAATCTCCGGTGACAGTTAACAAGAGGTTGCAGCGAACTTCCCCTTTATTCATAAACATAGTCTAATCGATATAGTCGTTTAGTAGTAAATTAGACAGACAAAATGAACGCCATTAATTTCTCTGCTTGAAGAACAGATAGAATTTCATTAACATTGTTAATCGCTCTACAAAACGCTCTTTAAAATCCCGAAAATCAATCACCGCAGGAGAAATATAACCTCTTGGGCTAGGCGGTAAAGGTACACCAACAGGTCAGTCCACGAATATCGATTCTGATGCATCGTGAAGGTATTTATTTAGAGTAACCATAGCAACAACAGAAAAGAGTGTACAGTAATGGTTTGCTGTTGGATCGTGCAAATTACCGTTCCTTCCAACTTATTTGGCAAGGAAAAAAAAAATCTTGTTTCTATTCCTAATCAATGCTTCTTTATGCTATTTCCTTGGAAATTTTTCCTGTTTACTAATAATCTAACAGGTTTATGAACCTATTTTATCGATTCAACCAATGTACCAGCTCTTGAATATTAATAGCAGGCTCGTAATAACGAGCATCCTGAAGGCCTGAATGCAATTTTCTAGCAATTAGCCGCCAATCTGTTTTAAATTATTTGGTAACGACTACTATTAATCGATATAAGAAGTAGCAAAGCGTTTGTCGATATTTTGGACCCGATTCGAAAATAAAAAAAAAGAATGGGGGGAGGACTAATATGCAAAACCGAAGGGGATCTTCGTCTTCTGGCTCTGCTACCGTTTCTCGTTCGATTGTCGTTCGACTTATTACTGGTCTCGGAGGACTCGTAAAATAGCGCTGATATTAATTAACTGGCTGAATATCTTCCAGTATTCGCCATAATAAAACATTGATTTCTCGTCGGATCGAGACGAAACAGCCCAACGTCGAGAAGAGCCTTCATAAAACGTATCGTTAAAGCTGTTATTCGGAGAGTTTCATGACCTTTTTAAGAAAAATAAAGAGATGTTTTACTTAAAAATACCAGAGAGAGAGAGAGGAATTTCGTTAATCAGCTTTACTTTTTTGGAAAATAATGATTTTTCTTCCCCGGATTTTTATTAATAAACCGAACTTGAGTAACGAAAAGCCTCTATTGTGATCTACTTAAAACTTCGGATCGATATGAAAGATTGCCTAAAATATAACCCAGACAGAGGGCCGTAATAAATATTCCTAAAAAGCTCGAAGTTAATGAAATGACAAGCATCTTTTGAATGGTGTATGTGGGAAGAAAATTCCATACAGCTGCTTGTCCGGCATAACAGGAAGAAGTACATAAATTGTATTGGAAACAGGCGTCTTTTTCTCTTCCAGTAATTAATTAAATGACATGTACAGACAGCGAACAGAGGGGATAAGAGAGGATAGAAAGATGACGGATGACGGACTGACCTTCTGATCGTCATTAGAAGAGCTTGTCTCTCTCGTATGTAAACATCAGCTGCATACGTTAACATTTAAAACGGCTCCTTTCAAAGTGCATAAGCACCAAAGCTTCTTCTTAAAAGATAGCCAAAGTAATTATAAAAGTGTATAAATAACCGCTGACACAGATCGCCTAATTTGTAATCCTGAAAAGTTTTGCAACGTAAGATGCAGAAGGCTAATAACAAATTGCTAAAACCTACAAATAGTTTAACGTTTAACACACACTACTAAATATAATATGATTTAAAACTTCTTTCTTTTTTTTTTTTCTTCTTTTGGTGACGTCGTTAATTTATTTCGCTAATTAAATTTACGACAAATCTAATTAAATAATTTAAAATTTTGAAAAATAAACGATTACTGGCTGCGTAATAAAAGCAGTTGGCCGGTGTTTAATGTCGAATTGTGTAACGACGTTGGTCCAATCCACGTTTTTCTCACGAATGGCAAACCTACCAGAGATGTTTGTGGCTGCGGTGGTTTGTGGCAGCCTCCTCGCGAGGTCACGTGGTCAGCCACGTGGACAGCGGCGATAGGCAGAAGGCTACATAAATCTCTTCATCGTGTGCTCTATCATACTCTTCGTACACATCATATTTCAACGTTTCTGACTCACGGCAGATAGCAGAAACAACTGTATTGCATATTTCATGCTTCTTCCTATCTACCCACCTTTTATAGTTTCGTATTGTGTGAAAATTGATGTATCCATTGTTCTGTCAAACGAACTTAATGCCAGGACGCTTGGATATTATGACGTTTGCATTTCGAACGTCCGAAAATGGCCAATGCCAAGATTTTTACAAAAATTTCCAATTTCGTATTTTATCATTTAGTTTATGGTATTTTTTTATGCCGAAACAATGCTCATTCTGAACATAACTGGCTAATTTCGCTCTGGTTAGGTATAATGGTATTTTGGGAAAAGCGATTTCAGAAATGGAGTCGGAGTAAAGATCTAAGATTTGGAGTGCTTTTATCGGCTTACATGTCGATGTTTGGTGACATTAGATCGTCCAAGCAACAATCCCGGGGTCGGAACATCAACACACTTCATCCAGCCAGCGGTTAAGAGAAAGAGATGGACTCTAAGAAAAGAGAAGTAAAGCAACTAACTGCAAACTCGTCTCAGGTGACGTCACGGTGGATAATGTGGACTGGATCAAAAAAAAAGCGGAGGAATAAAAAAATCATGGATTTTCGTGAACCCGCATTGCGAATGCAAAAACCTTTATTTATATATAGGCCCCTATATGCATATATATTTTATCAATTCAGCTCTTTGGACTCCAGCTTAAAATCAGATTTATAATTGCAGGTTTGATTGATAATCTGTTTAATGGCGGTTTCCGCTTGATTGATAAAGTCTATAAGAGGTTAATTGAGAATTGAGAGGCTGCATATTGCCGTAATTAATCACGTCGTCAAATTAATGTCCGAAAATGACCCGGGTTATCGTCTACTGTAATTCTTCCAAAATTACTTTCCAAAATCGTATAGGAATAATTTTATGCTTGGTTTCTTAGGAATAATTTGAAAAGTGCTGCTAAACTCTTACATATATATATACATTCTTTTTTTTTTAATTTTCTAATTGTGATGAATTAGTGCTGTGCCATAATTACACCTGTAGACTTTGCTCTTAAAGTGCAGTTGGCGTGGATACTTCCCTTACATGGGCTAGTTTTTTGAATTAAAAAAAAAGAGAAATAAATCTGCTAGGCATACAAATATGGACACGTTTTTAATATTATTTAGAAGTGATATCTTGCAACGTTTTGCCGTTTAGTTTCGAGAGCAAAGACTAAAGAGTTGTGGAGTAACAATGGGCATTGGATATAGTCTCGAATTGTCCCGTCTATACAAAAGCCTCTGTGTCCCCGTATATCCAGAGCCCTCTTTTACTTTTGTCAGAGACGGTAATTGATTACCCACCTTGTCACCAAGAGTCGTGACTCCCCACGTGTCCACGATAAGCATGCTGGGAAGAAGGGAGGTGCCATCAGATAAAGCTACTGTAAGCTAGCAACTGGTCCCATTGTACGCTAAGCTTGCTTTATTATGCGTTTTTTAGTTTAACTCTGATATTGTCGAAGAGGATAGAAAGATCTTCCTCCGCGGGTCAACTGGCAAAAGAGCTAAACTACGCGGAGATTGAAAACTTTCCAAAAAAGAGAATGGAGAAGTCTTTCGGCGGAAAGACAAAAAGTAAAGGTTTACTAATGATAAGTATACACTTCATAAATTTCACCCTATCTGAAAAAAAAAGTGTCACCTGCTGAGTGTAACCGTGGATATATGGTGGTGGGCCAAACACGTGACCATTACTACAAACGGCACGTGTTTAATAGTGGGGACGGGTTATTGGAAAAAGCTGTTCTCAATTCTATTGATTAAATTAACAATCTGCATTCTGCGATATTAGTGGATGATTCAGACGAGATAGCTTAAAATCTGGCAGAAGAGTGAGAGTGAGAGACTAAAAAAAAAAAACGAGAATGAGTCGAATGGATTAATTTTATTAATGGTATGATTTAAGACTCTACGGGTTATGAATCTTTTTTTTTTTTTTTTTCGTTATTGTTCTCTTGGAAATCTGCTGGTGGTCATACTAACCACGTTCCTATCATACCGCTTAATGGCTTAACGGTCCGAAGATATATTAATAATATAGTACTAAGGGTCCACCAATTTGTTTTATTTAACGTTAGTTATACTCGGATTTAAATCTGGTAACCAAAAATATAAATATTTTTTCTTTATAAGAATACGAGTTAAAAAAAAAAACAAAGTTGTTATCGGTTTGTATACTGGATATAATTGAGAATGTGATGATGTAAAGATTTAATTCGGAAAATTTACACAGTGAGCAATATCTTTACTTCTTTAATTAATTCTCTCCTCTAAACTCGACACGTAATTGCGATATTGAGTCATGAATTTGAGAAAATACTCCATACGTTTTGGACACCTCATCTTTTTTTTTTTTTTATTTTATTCCTCCGTTCTTTCTGTCAATTCAAGAAGGATTACTACCAGTATATCCTTCCCTTTCCTGCCAACTTAATCCTTTGCTTCATTTGCAAGTAACGAAGCCAGACGCCCATTTCATTTGTTACGTATTGTGCTGGTCGGATTGACTGTAAAGGGCTATTCTCTATTAGTCATTGTTACAACACCAAACAGTCGTTCTGACAAATGTGTCCGACCAGGAGTGAAAAACTGGACGTGTTAATAATATAGCAAGCACACCCGTCGCGAATTTCCCACTTTCTACCGCTTCACTTCTCTATACAACCTATGAGCATTCATGAGCGAAATTTCGGATTTTTTACACTTAAACTCGTCTCCCAAAAGTTAACAGCTGCTCGTAAATAAAATATAATAATCGTAACTTTTTTTTTCCTGTAGTATTTTTCGAAAATTTTTATTAAAGAATCTCGAAAAATAATAATAAAATAATAATGAAAAAAAAAAAAATGAATATCTACCAGAAAGCAAAACGTCTTTGTGGAAAATTTAAGAAATACAGAAAATTTAACGGGAAAAATAAATAATTTCGGAAGCGGTAAGTGAAATAGCATTTACGATTTGGCTAAGTAATGGCTGGTGGATAATTAACTGCATTAAAGATCTGGCAAAGGAAAGTTAGAGAAACTTTAATATAATGCCGAACATTAAATCTTAATAACTTTTCCTTAATTTACTTTTCATTAAAAGTTTTCATAAAAGTTATTTTTAAATCCATTTAGAAATTGCTTTCACTTGGTGTTTTAAAAATAAATACGTATACAGAAGGCGAAAATTCAGAATATTACGACTCATCGTTATTACAAAATATCTTTATTACCTACAATTTTCATTTATAAAAATGACTTTATGCCTAATTTTCCGAGAAATCGGCTCATTTGTTTCGTATTTGCAAAACACATTTTAATGTTTTTTTTTTTTTCCTTCTTCTTCTTTTTCTTCATTTCTTCCTCCAGCCGCCGTCTTTGGTTTTATGAAGTTTGAAAACATTCGAGATTTTTCGCTAAATTTATTCTCAAATTGAAAGCAAATTTGCATTTAAATTTTGTTAGTAAAAATATGGAATATATATATATGTGTGTGTGTGTGTGAGTATGTATGTGTGTGTGTCTTAATGGTGAAACATTCATATTCGAGGAAAATCCTGGAGTTTTAGATTAAGATTGTGAGAAGGTAACACAGCGGATGCTCAGATTTACAGCCATCAAATTGAAAAGATGGAAATAACTCTGCATATTATACAGAAATATTTTTTTTTCTCTAATGGAAACTGACTGTATATGTCGGAAGTAAATTTCATTTTACGATTTTTTTTTTTTTTATCCTTCCCCTTTCCTTCACAGTTTTCCTTCCTCTCTTTTTTCCCATTTATATAACTAACGGGAAAACTTTGAAAGCGCACAAAATAGTAAGAGTTTCAAATTTATAATAAACATCGGTATATACGCTAGATGAGAAAATCACATATTGAAACCCGAGCAGATATTTCGTTGGAAATCGTCTTATCCTTCAAACGGATCGGATAACTTTATTTTTTTTTTTTTTTTTGCCCCTTCCAAATTCGAAATGGGTGATATTTGATGCCGCATCCGATGCGCGTCGCATCGCTTCGAGAGCGCGCGACTCTATTATTACTACCAATAGAAATACGACGCGTCGCTTTTGTTGTCGTCGTCGTCGCTGCGTTTACTCGCAGATATGTCCGTTTTAAAACAATTCGGATTTCGGTTTTGCCAGTTTCCTGATTTTGTTATTCTTTTTTTTTTCGTCCGGCGCGATTCGGTAAAAACATTTTTTTAATATTTAAAAAAAAAAAAAAACGGGGGAAACGGAGGAAAAAAATAAAAAATCGACCACAGAGCGCCACCAACTCTGCAGCGGTATAAAAGAGAACTAATCAGTAATGAAAATGACGGGCGTGAAGTCACGTAGGTGAGAACATATTAGGTTTTCGTTTTAGATGGATATAGATGCTATAATAATGCGGTAAAATTCCTTCGTTCCTTTAGATTAACTTTCAATACAGGTTTACCACACGCGATTCAAGATCGGTCACATAAACTCAGTTATTTCCGGAATGTCCACTTGGTCTATTCGCTTCCGCTCCGGTATTTCGATTTCCGAACGAAAAAACGGAAGAAACAACTTTTTCTTGCTTGGCAAAGGAAAAAGAAAAAAAAAAGTGTGTGTGTGTGTGTGTGTGTGACAAAGAAGAAGCAACGTGTGAATGAAAAGATTGGGTAGTAAGAGAATCTTTGTTTAGACAGGTGCCTGTCTGCACTGGGTATATGGAGTGGCGTCTATTGGCAAACATACACAATTCACCCTCCTAACGGTAAAGAAAAGGTGTACGTGTCGGTTCCGTGACAATTAAAATATGAATCGTTTTTTTTTTCACTCACTTTAACGTGACAAAAATTGCATTTAATATTATACAAACTTTTAAAAATTTATCTTTTCATTATTCTCTTCCATTTCATAATTTGGTAAATAAATTAAATCAAGTTTGACTTTTTTTTTATTATTCTGGCATTAAATTATAATTAAATCTCTTCAGAATGGAAAAATGCGGCTGCCATTTTTTTTTTTTTTTTTTTTTTTTTTTGGTTATGGTCTTCGTGATCGCACAAAAAAAAAGCGTGTTTGTTTTTCTAATTTGTTTTATTGTTAGAAAGAGTGACTTTTCGGTAAGAGACGTGACATTTCTTTAATGTTTTTGAGTTGACGTATAGATATTTATAAATTACATTAAAAAAAAAAATAAGAATATCGATTAGTAGAAACAAAGATATATTAATTTTTGTTCCTATAACTACCTTCATTTTTGTCAGAGAACATAAAAAAAAAAAATTCTGATTATTTTTAATATGAAAACTGTTGAAATCATTCATTCAACCGTGCTACATATTTTTTTTTTTCTTCCTTTTTTTTTTGGTGATTTTAACTTCGCAAGTTTCTGTTAAAAAAAAAAGGAGTCGTCGTTCCGAATTCCATTAATGTTAATTGTTCCAACCGAACTACGAATTTTTCAGCTTGATTGAAAATATACGAAATTATAACAGCCAATTTTTCGCACTTTTTTTTAAAAATGTTTTCTAAATTTATTCGTTTAAATCGATTTTTTTTTTCTATTTTTCTCTCTCGTTTACGAATGATAGATATATAATTATTTAAACTGTTACACCGTCTAAATATATATATATATATATATCAGGGAAGTGGCAAAATATTTTGTTTCTGTATTTCTGAAAAACCAAAAAATAAAAATAGAGGGGAAAAAGAGAGAGAGAAAGAGATAGAAAAAGACCAAAAAAGTGAGAAAAAAAGGAGTAACTTTGATTAAATTCTTGACATTGTTTGATAAAAGTAAAAAGGAAGAATTAAACATTCTTCGGCTTTTTTTCCCCCGCAATAAATTTGTTTTAATAAGAAAAGAATTCCACAAACTTAATGACTTCTTCATACTAGAACAAGAAAAGAAAAAAAAAAAAATGGAAAAAATGGAAACAAGATTATTAATTAAGGAAAATAAAAATATATTATCGTTATTTATAAATCTACAAATAGAAAGAGAAAGAGAGAGAGAGAGAGAAATATGTGTTTACATAAAACTTTAGTAAATACCAGTGATAATTATCATTTGGGAAAGGAAAGATTATCATACAAAACCGTTTAAACATAATCTATAAAATGCAACGAAGAAATTAACGAAAGGGAAGTTTCCAAGAGAAAATTTTCGACTTTTAACTAGCAATGATATCAACAAGAGGAAAAAAAAGAAGAAGAGGAGGAAAAAAAAACAAAAAACTTACTATTTGTAAGAAGAGAGGGAGGGTGGAAAAGTCCTCATTAAGTTTGGCTTTATAACAACCCTGGGCTCGCAAATCGATAAGCAAGACTTCGTACGCAAAAGGATATGCAAAGTTAGTTTTTTAACCTTTCCTTTTTTTTTTTCCTTTTCCTTCTTGGCGTTAGAAGAGAGAGAGAGAGAGGTTTGGCTGGTGAGCGTTATTTAATTTAAATATTTGAAATGTGGTGTGGTAGGTGAACTACAGCTGCGTCCCTTAAAGACTGAATTAGAGATATGACGTCGGAGAGCACTTCCCCTCTTTCCCTCTCTCTCGAGAGAACTTTGGTGACAATATTTTTCTTTTTCGTTTTTCTAACTTTTTCAAATAATTTAAACTTTTCCGACCTAGCAAAAATTTATTTTTAAAAACCTTCGTGTTCTCTCTCTCTCTCTTATCGAAATTAATCTATATAATTTTCGAAATTCGTTTAACGCGGCCGTTTTGTCACGGATTTATGCGCGTCCGAACGGCATTTAAGGAACCAGGATTAAGTTTATATTTCCTATATTAAAAAAAAAAATAAATAAATAAAATTTAATTAATTTCTATAATTAACTCGTCGATATGTCCGCATCTTTATTACCGACGTTTAAAAGAAGAAGAATTAAAAACAAAAAAAGGTTTTCTTAAAAGAGAAAAATCGATATAGTTGATATGTAACACGTACAATTAGATTATAATTAGTAGTAAGATAATACAATCTAGAATTATCACAAAACTAATTAGCATCGAATGGAAGTCTGGTCGCATTCGGCTCCATCATTTATTTTATTGGGACAAATGAGTAATTTATGCATTGCGAGACTCAGAAATGCAGAAAATTTCCGAAAATTGCTGACGTATTAAGATACTCCATTCATCACACCAGTACTCTCTCTCTCTCACTCTTCTTTCGTAGCAGTTTCTTTTTTTAAAAAAAGGGGGTCCTGTACGCTTTTTGGAACAAATGAATTAGTTTGCGAAGAGAACTGGAAGAAAACAAATCCATTGTTTCCACGAAATCCTTTGGGACTGTGCTTCAATTCCCATTCAATTGCCAATGCTTCCTAGAAAATTTTAGCGGCGCAATGAACGACGGGAAACGTCTCACGTGATCAAAGAGTCAAGGGTAATGATCTGGTCAACGTTACGGAACTAATGATCCTGTTCAATAAGTGAATGTGAGAGCGACTCTGATTTAACTAACAAATATCCGAAAAGATTTGCATAGAGTGCAATAGCCAAACAAAGGCGAAAAGTATAGCGGGTTGTTATCGGAGACGAGCACTCATAACGGGTTTTACTTTAATAAATCTATTTTCCTTTTAAACAAACAACAGTTCCGAAGCATAAATCTATCCTTGACGCCGACCGTAAAATATGAAAATCGATGTTCATAATCCTGGTAATATTTCTGTATGACAATACCCCTACTGGAAAAGAAAACGGTTGTTTAAACTGAAAAAGTGGGCATACTGGATGAATTTTAAGTGATGTCTGAACCTTACTTTATGCAAACCGAAGACACGAACATTGTTTAAAATCTTTTTTTTTTTAATATTCAACAATTGCTCGTCGTTTCGTCCAGTTTGAGTTTTTTTCTTTTATACGTAATGCGATCTTCTGGGAGCATTTTTGTAAACATGGCAAAAATTTTTATCTTCTTTTTAAACGTTAGCCCGGGAGACAATTATGCAGATAGAAGTTTTTCCTTGCACGGATCTGTCGTCCAATCCAACTGGTAACCAGGTATTTGGTTCAACGTTCTTCCACCAGAGGTCGTACTTAGAAGCAGGTAGAGTGGTGGTGGTGCCGGGCCACTTCGATCTGTGCCACAGTCGGCAGTCAAGTGATCCGACGAGTTGCAAACACAGCTCACGTTGCCCGCTGCTGGACTCTGCGTTGGACTTCTAACCTGGACTTCTTTCTGCCGGACGTAAACACAGGTAAGTCACTTTTGTGGCCCGGTGAGCGTTAGACGAGTATTCAGTTGGCAAAGTCCGTTTTTTTTTCTATAAACGCGTAACTGTTACCGGAATGTTTAAAATGAATTATCCACTCTACTACTAAGCGGTTGAGGAATATAAACGCCTACAAAAAAAAGAGAAAGTTTAAATATTTTAGTAAAAAATTGTGATCACGTTAATCCCCATTATCGTCGGTGTAAAAGTTCTAATTATCAATCAGCATATTAAATCTTTTCTGTGACAATCACCGATGAGAATAGTAAAGGGTCGCACGTGCAGGAGGCCCTGTGTATTGTTGTCGTTGACACGACCCTGTGAGTCCTGTTGGAGGGAGGACCGCTGCAGGGTAGGCCTAACTGCTGGGGGAGGGTTTAATCGTCCACAGTTAGAAAGTAATCCATTGATACAAAATGAAATTTTCTTATTTTATTTTTTTTAATCGAGTTTGTTATTTTTTAATTTTATAAATTATTTTTCGTCTCCGGTCCGGCTTTGACTAAGAATAATGGGCTCTCTTTTTTCACTGTAGCATTCAGTTTTAACACGTGAGAACCGAAAATATGACGGGGAGAGCAGATGAATGGTTTACTAGGATTAGGAAGAATAGTAAATGTCCCAAGGTGCGCTGCTTGAAATAGAGGGAAAGGATGAAGATTTACCTAAGGTTGAGGCACCGTAAAGATTAACATTAACATAAGGTAAACATCACTCCTTTCTGAAAGTTTCTAAAGGAGAGAGGAGGGATCAGAACTGATCTTCATATAAAGGAACAAAACTGTTGCTTCATCTATTGTGCCTTACCAGAGAGGAATATACCCACGCTCTAGCTTTTTATAAAACTCCCGTAGAATAGCTTTATGTCATGCTAATTTATCAAAAAAAAAAGAAGAAAGAAAAGGTAGAAATATTTCACTTTTAATTGAATATTAAGCTAGTTTATTGTGCAATGCGGCATCCAACAGGTAAAAAAGAAAGGAAACAACTTAAGTTTCTTCAAAGGAGTTGTCTGCAGGCAGGTGGAGCATGGAGAAGTATCAGCTGTGGTCCAGAGAGACAGCGGGGGTAGCGGAAATTAGTTTTTCTGGCGGATCTTTCCCCTACCGACAACTAGGTGAAGTGGAAGGGACTTCTGTAATCAGATCGGGAGGTTGTGGTCGGAATATAACCGACGTATCGATCACGCATGATGTCACGAAAAATCCTGACACTCCATCTGTTTAGATAACAGGTTCGAACGCTTCTGTTCGATTCTCGGCACATAGCGAAGATTCATCTTAACAGTAGTTTCATTTAATTACCTTATCGATGGAGACAATGGAACTAATGGAGTGATTCTCCGGGGAACACAAGTTTCTCTCACTTTTGGTGCATTGCTAATTGTTTACTCAATTTGCTTCTCTAGCAAAGATTGCACAGATGCCAAATGACCTGCTCCTCTTCTCTAGCTCTCTCTCTCTCGGACCGTAGCAGGTGGCCATTTTCAAGAGTATTTGCTTACATAGTCTCTTATTGGATTCTTTTTTTTCCCCATTGTTGTTCCGCCCAGTTCGAAAGCAAATAAAAGCGATAAATTAAATTTTTATAATTTATATCGTATTTACTTTCCACTCGGAAATATCCCAAAGTTACTTTCATTACATTCGGAATGAGTTTTCGTTTATTTATTTTAAAAGAACAGAACAAAGTTCAAGTGCAGATTTGAACTACCCATTAGCCACATTAATAAATAAAATCAAAAAAAATCGGTAATTCTTCTTTTTTTTTTTTTTCTTTCTTTCTCCTGTACGAATTTTCTAAAATTAGAATTGCTCTGGTAGCCGTTTCTGCAGAAGACGCTTCCTTCATATATTTTGAACTTTCTTATATTCAGAAATGCTTCTAGCTGCTAAGTTATCAGAACTTTTACAGTTTCGTTTATCGAACAGCGCATAGAGAGCTTATCTAAACTATACTGACAGACTTGTGGGTGATAAATGATTGTTGGTAGCATGATGATGTAAAGTGATTTAATTCTGGAAGCTAAATTTTGGCTGGCCTTGTCCGAAGCAGAACTGGCAGCATGCCAAATCAACCAGATTCAATTTTCTGACCAAAAGAAGAATGACAGTTTTCGGAAAGACAAAGAAATTAATTTTTTCTTTTTTTTTAATTCCTGTACGCTAATTTCTTCTCGGTTTAAATACCGCAAATCGTGTGTGTGTGTGTGTGTGTGTGTGTGTGTGTGTATGCAATTGTTCCGTTCGTTCGCTTGTAGCCTACACGCAGTCGGAAGGATACAAGATCTAGAT
>WUQG02257959.1:0-20245 GCA_011317285.2 Androctonus mauritanicus | reverse complement strand
TGGTAAGGTCTTAGGATATTTTAAAAGAAATGGATTTCGAAACATTTCTCTCAAAATAAATCGCAGAGATTGACATAAGTGGATTCTCCCTATTAATATTCTTTAAAAAGATTGAACGGATCTTTCTTATAGGTAGATTACTCAATGTCTTCCTTTTATTTCATTTTCAGAGTGTAATATCTGACTGTTTAGTATATACAATTTCTAAATAACGACTTGACTATAATTTATATGTCTGTGAAGTACCGCTTAAACAAAGGACTTCGTTCTTTAAAAAATTACATTAGTGTAGCCTAATCTTTTAAATGTTATACATTAATATATACATTTATGTATATAAAGAATATATAATTCATTAACGGTATTAATGTAAAAATTTGACGAAAAAATCTGAATTATATAACTAAATTTTTAAATACCTCTTGAGTATATAATTTTGTTTTGCATTCTCTGTCACATTACACATTGCCATTCAATATAATTTCCAGTTGACCACATCCCGTTATTTGTGAAATAGTGGTGAGTTCTGAAATAATGATAGTCAAATATAAACATTGTTATAATTAATCCGTTAGCTTTCTGCCTATAACTGAAAAATGAAACGGCACACCGTTTCATTTTTCAGTTATAGGTGGGAAGTAAAAAAAAATATACTACTTCAAGATACATTTATTAAGACACAACTAGAACAATCATGTCAGTACAATATTAATTAAAATTCGTGATAGCTAACGTTATTAATAAAGTTTTCCAGGGAATCACAGATGACAATAGCTACCACTTAGAGAAAGTTGAACATTACCTTTCCATTAAATTTTAACTAAATCATGATTCAGCAAAATATAATTGCTTAAATGATTTATACTAGAACAACTTATCATTTATTTTATTATATATTACATGTTTTGTGGCCTGTGCAACATTGTTGAATAATATTAGGTAAAATAAATTTTTCTCTGATCCTAATTGTGTTTTACTTAAGTTGCGTGGATAAAATTCTTTAAATTTATAAATTAATCGATATTTATGTGCGCATGTTTTAATCTATTGGAAGCAGTAGCTTTGGAAAGTTGTTCTATTTTTGTAATTGCTGTTTATATAAATAAAGAGATCTGATCAGTCTTATAGGAAAAGAATGAATGCTACATTATTGAAACATACCGATGTTTATTTAACTAAATTGAAAACAATTTTCCTGCTCTATTTATTTCAAATCAAAGCATTATATCATTCGTTATATACATTGCAATTGACTGAAGAGAAAGTAATGACTTTCTATTTCGAAAAGTAATTCATTCATTTGAATTTTAATGAAATTTATATAACAGACAAACCAAATCATATATATTCTGATTATAAAGGGCATATATTTGTTGTATAACTGGTAATATTCTTACTTCGTAGATTTTAATGGAAAAATAATGGAAAATTATTAATTTTCATTAATAATATTAAAATTTTTGTCAATTAAAAATAATTTAAAATTAACTTACGAAAGTCAATACAAATAACATATGCAATTATTCATCATATATTTTTTTTAATCAAATTTAATTTATATTTTTATTTAATTTGAGAAAATTTTATTTTTCAATTTTATATTTTTATTTAAATTAATAAAAAAAAACAAATAACATATTACATGTGTTACTTATTTTGTTATCGAATTAAAACTTTGCATATTATTTTTATTTATTTGAATGTATTTTTATTTTATTTAAAATTCGTTTTTTATGAAATTTACACATTATTATTCGCAAAATAATAATAGTCCTATATACGAACGGTAATGTATATTAATGGTAAAGATGAGAAACATTATTAAAGATATTCATATTTTGAAAAAATTATTTCTCTAAGGAAGCTTCTATCTACTATAAGTTCTATTATCTATTCTACTATAATTCTTTTCATTATAATTTCCTTCTTGGTGAATTTTTCTCGTCTTATTGGAAAAATAATCTATGGACATTTAAGAGTATATATCCGATAATGCAATGAGGGAGTGTATTCAAGTTCGAATCTTATTGTTTGCTGGCGATTGCGGTAGTGAAGAGACTGCCGCATTTTATTTTAAAATTAGATTTTTTTTTTTTTTTGCTTTGAAATATCATTCAAAGCGAAAAAAAACAAATTTTAAAATAAAATGATTTCGTATATCCTGAAAATTCCGAATTATATATTACATTGTGAAAAAATATACTACATCATATTCTAATTATTTTCAAAAGTTTAATTCTATAATTGTAATCGTAAAGAATATATAAAGAATCAGAAAATTATTTTTTAAATCTAATTTAATATTCAAGTTAACGAAATATTAACAGATATTTTCACCTATTATCCTAGAATATTTGGAATTTTCTTTGTCATGTAAATTCGTTTGTGATAAAACACGAAAAAAATAATATTCAAAGTTTTAATTCGATAAAAATCAATAACATGCAATTATTGGTGATTATTTTAAATTATTTTTAACTCACCAAAGTCTTAATATTACTAATGCCATTTAATAATTTTCCGTTATTTTTCCATTAAAATCTATCAAGTAACAATATGAATAGTTATATAATAAATATATGAGCTTTATAATCAGAATATACATGACATCATTCGTCTGTGTTACATAGAATTTATTAAAATTCAAAACGATTTATTTTTCCAGATATCAAATTCATTGCTTTCCCTTCAGTCAATTGTATTATGTATAAATATTGATATAATGCTTTAATTAAAATAATAATTTGAAATTACTTCTGCAGTGAAAAGAGAACTGGAAAATTGTTTCCAATTTAGTAAAATAAACACTGCTATGTTTCAGTAATGTGGCATTCATTGTTTTCATAAAAGATTAATGAATTCTGTTTAATTACATAAATCGTACGGTTAGAGATGTATTTACATCTCTAACCGTTTCAGTACATTTTCAACGTAGTCTTCCTCATCTTCCTGGCCAAATATGCTATTCAGAGATGCTTTCCAGCGTCTTCTTGAGGCTTCTACGTTTAGGGGCAAATCGATAACTCTGATATGATTTTTGTGATAAATTGTTTCAATGTTATCCCAAGCAATGGCGGAACTTAAAATTTTTGGCCTCACTGAAAATATTCGAGTTCCTACCACAAAAAATCAAATTTTTATCTAGATATTTTTATTGTAAAATAACAAAAATGAACAAAATTGCATCATTTAAAACACAATTGAAAATTATCAAAAGAAAATACATTTAAAATTTAAAATTCTTCTTCCTGGATTTAAATTTGCCGAATCTTTAATCATATCTTTATTTTCATATTTTTGTCTACTGCCACACTGCTCCTATTCAATGAATGTTTCAATTTTTTCATGGTACATTTAATTTTTATTGTATTATGTTTTTAATTTTAAAAAAAGGATAAAAAAGTACAGACAAAGAGCATTGGGCCCTCCGCGTTGTAAAGTCCGGCGCATTGTAGTTTCGCCACTGATCCCATGTCATCGTATAGGGAATTATCTTTCCTTGGCATTTATACTCAAGTTCATACGCCATTAATTCATATTTCCTCTTTTTTTTATTTTCAACAAATGTTAACAAATCGTCATTTATGATTTCGATCTCAATAAGATATATAATTTTTCTTTTTTGTCAAATACAAAAATATATTCAAGTTTTATAGATATCTGTATGCGGGTGTCAACTCTGATTTCCGTATTTTCATTTGCCATTATTTCTTGAATTGAGTGAGATCCTATTATATAAATAAAGATGAATGCAGCCAACTACTACATTATTCGACGACAATGCATTATTAATCAAATTTGCCATCCTAGACTGGCGATTATGCATCATGTCCGGTAAATTTGCTTAATTAAGCGCGATTTATCATATTTACCGTTACGAACAGGCGAATATGTATAATTACCGGTAAATGTGATAAATTCGCAATATATGAAAGATATTTATCACTTTTATCGAAATCATTGGTGGATTATGCATAATCATGGATTAATCACTTTTACCGTAACATATATCATATATCTTATTTGATCTAAATTATTTGAACAATGCGACCTGTAGAAAATTTCACATTAGAGTTGCTCTTAGTTATGATGTAGTAATCTGTTATTTTTCTTTTTCGCAAAAATTCGCTTTTGCATTTTTTACTTTGTGGCAATAATGCGTGGAGAGTTTGCATTCTTCCTCCTTTTCTTGTCTTTGATATATTACTGATCTTTAGATGAAAATATTATTTTTGAATTATTATTACCACTTAGTGAATAAATGTCTGATGTGATGTTCTCTCATTTCTGAATTTTTAACCTTTTCTTTTGCACTACTTCGCACTTCATTATTATATTATGCACCTTCAATATTTTCGATTTAACTTCCACCATTTAACCCCTAGAGTTAAAACGTTTAATGCTGCCTACATTAATTACCATCTTTATGTGATTTCTCCAGTCATAACTATCTATCAATAAGTAAGTGAAGAATTTAATAACAATCAAGTTATTATAAATAACATGATTGGTACTAAAAGTGGAGGGGCGAAACAAGCACTGCACAGACTCCCAAATATTGCGTACGAAAGTACAGGTCAGCCGGATTGGGGAGAAAAGGTTCATTGGTCTGGGCTGGAATCCGAAAATACCTTTTACAAGGGATAGAACCCAAAAATCGAACTCGGTCCACCAGGGTGAAAACCGAAGTATTTCCAAATGACGAATACGGTCGACACTTGCTATACGACGTATGTTTTTATGAGTTGTGTTTTCTCGAAAAGGAAGCATTTCTGGACCTATGTTAATATTGACTTTCTGCTTTGTTTTGACGACTAGCATCTATGATTTAAATTTGGCCAAATCATTTACGAAACTCTGTATAATTTATTATTTTAATATTAAATATATATTGTTGATACTTTCGAATTTTAGCTTATGTCACCAATTATCCAGGAGTCACACACACACACACAGGCAACATTAATTCACACATGTACCTAAATCTTTACATAGATCACATAATTACCTACACTTATATACATACAGACATCAAACATAACTTATACGATTATATAATAAGACTGCCTTTTATGATTAAAATTTTATTTAAATTTGACCATAAAATAGTTTTAAAATAAATCAAGTTAAACTATCTTAAATAATTGTTAAAATACGATAAACTATTTTAAAGTTATGCTATCTTTTACGTAAGAATCTGAATTATTTAAAAATTACACTTGTCATTTATTATATAAATATCACGAAACTGATATAAATAATTATTTATATCAGTTTTGTGATGCAAGATCTTGAGTCAAACAAAATATTCGCATTCTGTATTATAATGTTCAAATATTAATAACTAATGATCATTCTAATAGTTTCAATAGTTTTCGAAACTATTAGAATAATTTTATCTATTCAAATATAAATATCCAAATACTTATATTCAAATATTTAAAATACATATTAATCGAAATTCCCTGCATTTCTTAAAACGGGGGAAAGAAAATTGTCTGTTTTCTGATAATTTTGAATATTTTTTAATGAGCAGAGATCAAGGTGTATAACTTCAAAGTAATCATCAGTAACAACAAATCTAATGAGCGGTTATGAATTTCAGCGAAATTATGAAATAGATGAAAAATTATTTGATTTTTAAATTATTAAACTTTTTATTCTGTACAATTATATATAGTTTTAATATGTTATTATGCTTAGTAGAACAATCCATTCTATTCAATTTTACTTTGCACCGTAATTGTTATTCGTGTATACGCATAGCAGTTTCAATAACAAAATATTTCCAATGCGCTTATAGCATGTAACATAGTGATGGATACGGATTTAATCAGTAAATAACAGAATCTAATCGACAATCGATTTCCTCACTTAGATAATTTTCTGATAATTACTAATTAAATTCACTGTATCACCGTTCCTAGAGATATTAAATTCTTTCTATAAGTTGTTATTATATAGCATAATTCTGTACGAAATTTTCAATTGAATGTTACAGAAAAAATTGTATTAATGATTTCATTTTTCAGTATTTTTTCTATCATACTGTAGAGACACGTCATTGAGACTTACGACTCCGATCACGAAATGAGAAAGCCAAAAGCAATGTTACAAAGCTGGCAAGCCTACTGATTGGTCCTATATCCATATAGGTCCCATCACAAATCCCAATATCGGACATAAGCATAGCCAAAGAAGCCCCGATTTCGTGTGAAATCCCGCAAATGGGTCCATAATGCTGAACGTGGCTAACAGTTAACATCAGGTGACCGCTTTAGTCGCCTTTCGCAACACATGGGATCAGACGATGTATATGTTCTTATCCAATATTATATGATCTAGCTCCATTTTCAAAGAAAAACCAAATGAGAAAATATTAATCAAAATACATCATTCCCGTTTTTCTCTAAAGCATGTACAGCTACTACCAGAGCTGTACTCGTTAGCGTGATATTTTGATTATTCTTATTTCTCATCTTGGGGGTTATATTTGTGCAACTTTCCCCCAAATTTTAAGATCGAGGTATTAATTACAATAGATGGTTTTAAGTGTTAAGGCAAAAGCAAGATTATAAGATCATGATTATTTATATTTAGCTTTTTGTGTGTCTATCACCAATATCTTTTGAACTAATTAGTAAATTTCTGTGATATTCAATACTGATAGTTTGCCATTAAAGGACATCTTGACACTTCATCGTTCACTCTGTAAGATATTTAATTTTTCAGAAATATATTTAATTTTTCAAAATTTTATTTTATTGAAAATAATGAGATAAAGTAAAATTTCGAAATATTAAATATATTTTTGAAGAATTAAATATCTTAGAGTGACGATGAAGTGTCAAGATGTCCTTTAATGGCAAACTATTACTATTGAATATCACATTAATTTACTAATTAATTCAAAGGATATTAGTGGCAGACCCAAAAAAAGCTAAATAGAAATAATCATGATCTTATAATCCTGCTTTTTCTTTGAAAAGTAGGCTAATTTCACAAAATTCATCATTCATTGCCATTATCAAAATGATCAATTCTTTCATTCCATGTTGAAATAAACATCAACATAATGACATTTTATGAATTGATTATTTAAAACATAATATCAGAATTTAAATAAATGCAATTGACGAAATATCACTGTTTGTCTTTTATCCTAACTCCCTTGAGGAAAAATAAACAACAAAAGAAATGCAACAAATAAAGAGCAAAGTTTTTCTCGATTAATGCTCCTGCAAATACAATACAATAATTCAAACAAATATTAATAATAAAACATAACTCTGACTTACATAAAATTTTTATTTCACAATACATAAAATGAAAAGAAATTATACATCAATTAATATGTAATTAAATGAAAGTTTCATATCATGTTATCATGATATAACTTACTATACATAATAACGATTTTGAAATTTCACAATTTTGATATATTTATATTATTATTAAAAATACAACAATTTATATATTCTGCGCAGAAGAACACTGAGATAATTTCAATCAAGTCATACAGAATTGTGTTAAGCAAGCATTACCAGAGATATTACGATATAATGTTTTTCAAAATAGACGGAAAATCTGAATAAATTATTGTGTTCTTAGCTGAAAAATTGTAAACATTAACAGCAACAATTTCTAATAAAATAAACAATTTCTAAACTGTTTGTAAGTATGCTGGATATACACTAAATAAGTATAAAATATATACAAGACGATCTAGAGATATATTGTATAAGAAGTGAATGCATATCAGATCATTGTTTTAACAAAAAATGTTAATTTATACAAAATAAAAGGTACAGAAAACATGAATGAATCCTTGAAGGATTGCTTTTAAAATTGTGATTCTAGTATTAAAAATAGTTAATAGATATACTTTAATAGAATCTGATGGTTTAGAATAGCGTATTTAGCAGACAAAGGTATATTTTAATGACGAGCGGTCGGTAATTAGAGATATGTTACTCACCAAGTGGAAAATCAACACATTATTCTATAGAATGCCAAAATATTCTGTAGAATACATAAAAGTTCAAGACATTGCATAAAATAATTTCAAATAACAATTTCTTATGAAATTCTCATTTCTTTCTTCTATGATGTTTTTAGTTTGTATTTCACAGGTTTCACTTGTTAGTTAAAGTGTCTCTCCCTGTTGTCTATTACATATTATTTTATTACAAAAATGCTAATTATTGTATAGAATGCCTAGGAAATCTATACAATAGTTGAAATATTCACACTTTGACGATAAATCTATATTTGTTTTCTGATATTTTGACAAAAATAATTTTATTTTTTAAAATTCTTTTAATCAAGCATACTGTGCATTCAAACATTCTATATACAATCGACTTAATATCTTTTATAAATAGATTCATTAGCTCGTAGTATTTCATAATGCTTCACTAAATCAACCTAATTATTTGCTAATTAACATTATCCATTCGGAACTATCGATACCTAAAAAATTAAATACATTAATAAGTTTCTTATTCACATGACTTATATAAACAGTGTATTATTAGTGCAGGTGTGATAAGATATAGTTGGAAATGAGATGGCTATATACTTCTTTCATGTTACAATAACAACTTGCAAAATCCTCCACTGTTTTTCAAAACAATTATCATACATAGCATCACCAGTATGATATTTTTTGTAAAATTTTCGGTTCACATTGTAAACTAACTGTGAAACATAATGAACATTAAACAGTATATTTTTCTATGTTTTTCAAATTTATAAATTTATAATAATTCTTCTTATTTTATTGATAAAAATTTTTATTTTACGTCCAATTCAACTATGGTTTTTGGCAAATTTAGTTTAGTCTTTAAACAGTTTGGGTGGTTAGGTATTTGATTTAATAATCCACTGGAATAATTTCCAGTAAACAATAAAAACATAAGCAAAATTTCTTAATTTTTTTTCTATATCGCTAAAATGTATCCAGATTTATTTAAACCACCTGTATGATTTGTGGCATAATTTAAATTAAGTAATTTGAAACAGAATAAAAAAAATTCCATCGCATATGAAACTAATTCTACATAGCCAAAATGAATGTGATTCGAAAATTCAGAAAATCACCGTACGATTCAGAATATATATACTTACTACTAAAACATATTTTTTTCCATAATATTTTGTGAATTAGTATAGTTGTTCAATAAATTATTGCTGTTATATCAAAAATAATCAAAAGAAGAAAAAATGGCTGCGTCCATTTCTGAGACAACAACGGTGTAACCATAATTTTTACAAAGTGGGAGATACTGGAAATCTTTCGGTTAGTTTAGTTTTTGTCAATAGATGACGCCACTTTCCATTCAGTAAGAGTAGTAAGTGGCGGGGCGAAATAATAATAAATCGCCCCCTACTTAGTAATATTTTAATGAAACTTCAAAATTCATAATTAGAAAAAAAATTTAAATCATCGCTCGAAAAAATCTAATACTATTGATGTTTTAACAGGTGCATGTTTGAATTTATTTAGAGAGGTTAATTCATAAATTCGATTGTTCACTTGATGTCTAAAACTTCTGTATAGATCATATATGAAATATGTAATATGTACTAGAAAATAATTCCTTAAACCGTATAGAGAATTGAAAGTATTCAGAAAATGAGAACCACGTGTATTGAATGGTTTCAGTTTATGTTTGCTGCTTAACAAAATGCATATCATATTTATATTATGTATTATATTAAATGTATTGTATAAATTTAAGTTATTTAATTCAATATACAACATTCTATTATTTCTTGAAGCATGTTATAGTAATTTTAAGTATTAATATATCAGATTTCTGAAGCCATCATCTTGGCATTATGAAACTAACTTAGAAAGAATTTATCGTTGTCACAATATTCATAAATATTGTATCATGTTTAAGTTAGAAAATGATAAAAATTGTCCCGAGTTTCGGTTAGGTTAAGTTAATTAAGCCGCCATATCGCACGAGGGATATACTGTATCTGGCGGCGGCTACTTGTAAAGCCCATCACAGGCTGGCCAACATCCATGATGAGTTCAACTGGATGATTGAAGGATAGGATTGAATGGGCCGAGCCCTCGAACCCTGAACTCTCCTGAAAAACTGTAGGTGTGGGACCTTGATGTGAATCCGGATTCTCAAGACATAGTAAGCCACAACTTTACCATTCAGCCATCCAGCCATCCGGCCTTATATTCTGTTAAACTTTAGAGATTGTTTAAATTAGTTATGTTTGAAGGACAAGTTTTTCTTGATGAAAGAACACCATTAAGTTCGATCAGCGTTGAAAATGCCGAATACATTCCGTTTATCATCTGAAATAAAAATTCTTAATAACGTTCAGTGACAAATATAAATTTACAGTGATTTTTCATTTTCCGGAATAATCATAAAATAGATAATTCAATAAAAATCTTAAACAAATATAATTAACAAAATACACAACGTACAAACTAATTCATGAACTATACAACACTTACTCGAATGACAAAATTTTTCTTTATAGAGAAGAATCCAGCCATAGAGAACCCTATGGCAGTTCCTCCAAATCTTTTCATAAAGTCGACAATCTAAATAAAAAATACTCTTATTTTAATAAAAATCAAACATCTATTTTCGATTATAGCAACTCACTCTTAATTTATATTCAAGCTGCAAATGACTCTCAGAAAATCTTCCGATGGAAATGTAGTTGTCGTACAGCTGTAATTATATTTTAACATGAAATATTAGCTTTACTTTTTTAGTAATTGTTATTCAAATAATATAAGAATAAATATACTTACAAGAGATGTTAAATTTGATACTGCCCACGCTACAATAATACATAATAGAAGAACTAATAAAGATATAAACACAATGATGACTCGCACAACAAAATCCATCTTGATAAAAAGAGCTGCGTATAAAATAAAGCTTGAATAATTCATAAAATTTCCATAAAGCAGAGGCATGAACAATTCCCATCGGTCGCTAATATGCTGAAAACATTCCCATATTTCTAAATGGCTGACTATTAAATCTTCCAAATATTCTTCCAAAGAGCTGCTGCCACTTTTTTTTCCAGTGAGAGTTTTGGATAACTGAATCAATCTCCTTCCTATTACCACTAATAGAATAGAACAACAACCCAATAATGAGAGAGTTTGACTATTAATATAAAAGAACGATAGTGAGATCCACAGAGAGCAACCGATCGCTTCCATCTCACTATCATTACCATCCTTCAGTTTGCTATAAATTATAATCATGGAAAGAATAGACCATATAATGGCAAACATAAAATACAGAGATAGAAAAGGTAACATATAATATGTTTTTTGCTCGGCCCATTCTAATTCACCATCGTAACTGCTTTTAATCAAATGGAGTGATAACTTTCTGCTATTAATTATACTTATTTGCACAGCAGCATACAGAGATATAATAAAAACGAGAGTTACAGTAAATTTTGGATTCCCCGGAAATAAACGAATAGCAGATCCGCAACTTGAGTTAGGATAAAATAAAAACGATAGAAATTTGAAAGACGAAATCCAAATAAAAAATTGTACAATTAATTTGTATATCTTAAATAAATTGATGGATCGATTTCGATAATATAAATTTTCGCAGCAGCTACATGGAAAGACGAAATCTACTGCAAAAATTCTTATGGCGTAGAGATATGGAGTTATGATAAAGCGAAGGCAATGTTTACTTCGGGATTGATTATTGCATGTATTCATTTTATTTAAATGTATAAAATTATATATTCAACCAATTAAATCGTTTCTTTTATTTACTACTTTGTTTAATGAAAGAATGTAATAAATAAATTTCCATATGAGATTTATATGATTGCTCAAAAGATTTTAAAAATTTTATATTAAAAACTGTTAAAATTTCGAATTTGTCAGTTAAATTGCTGAAAGATTACATTTATTTTTTCTACATATTAAATACTCTTAAGAGAAAACAAAATAAATAGAGTTTTTAAATCGTTACGATAATTTAATTAGATATAAATTGAATCCTTGTGACTATTTATGAATTGGCATCATTTGAAAGAATTAATTCACTTATCATCGCTCTTCCTGTATTCTAATTTCGTTTTATTTAATTTTCTGAGTTCATTGTTGTGTATTACCTAAACAAAAAGAATTAAAATTATATATATTATTATTATTATTATTATTATTATGTTGTTGTTATTGTTTATCCTGTGAGCACGGATTAATTCCGGAGCAAAGTGCTATGTCGGACAAGAGTCCGACAAGTTTATTATTATTATTATTATTATTAATATATATATATTATAGCATATACTATCAAATCTCGGTTCTCGAACTTAATTCGTTCCTGAAGGTCGTTTGTAAACCGAAACTATTTTCCCTATAGGAATTAATGTAAACTGGAATAATCCGTTCCTGGATTCCAAACGATTGTTTATTTAAACTTTTACAACAATACTTTGTGCACAAGTTCTTAACACGTAATTAATAGAAACCATTATATCTATCACAACAAGATAAACACAATATTAGGCAGATCGAATATAGATGGAAACTTAATTTAGTTTTATCATATGGAGAGTGTATGGAGGAGAATTGACGGCATAAATAGAAAATAGTGAGGAAGTGAAATATTGTTTGAAAGAGAGATCATTTTTCTTTTTTCTGTCTCTTGTCACCACTCGGCCTCTGTCTCACTAAAAAGTTGTCCGGTGTGATTTGATTTTGTATACGTTTTAAAATGTTTCCAAAGTGACACATGGCATTATAATTGAAAATACTTATGTTGATGGCTTGCAGTTCGTAATTCGGGACACAGTAAGTCATCCGAGACCTTTTGTGTTCGGAATATTTGTTCGTGAACCGAAATTTGACTGTATGTACAATCGGTTACAAGAAAGTTTTCACCTATTTCATAGGAACTGCATGGGCGGAATTTATGATCGATTATATTTGCAGAAAATCTAACTGAACGTATAGAAAGAGAAACGAACTGTTCCATCTGCAAGGGGAATTGCAGCTGCTGAATCAGGTGGGAAAAACCGGCATGATTAAGTGTTGAAAGCCGAAGTTTATACAGTATATTATTAAAAGATGGGTTTTATAGTTTTATTGTGAATAGGTTGGAATGAGTGTTGAACATTTGAAGAAAATATATTTTTTTAATAATAGCAATTATAGCAATTATCTTGTATTAAATAATGAAATTTAGGATTTTTTATGGATAAACATTGATATTCAATCTAATCAATGGGTGAAAATAAAACTTTAACTACTTGGTTTTGTTGAAATAGAAGTATTTTGAATCTGTAACTAAATAGTTTTTGGCACAATTGTTTTTGATGTGTTCATTAAATAGTTTTCGCATTATCTTTTTAATTTTGAATTTAAAAGTCTAAGACTTACTACGATAATAAATATGAGGAGAGTCTATGCGTTAGAGATAAATTATTAGTGCAAAAACTGGATTTTTAATACCTGTTTAAATTTCATAACTTATTTTTAAAGTTAAAGCGGTGTCTCACAAAAGTTAACTTTTAAACTATATTTAAAATATTTAAAAATAGTGCTTTAAAAGTTTGTTTGCTGAAATCATGGCTAAAACAGACTGGATTAAGTGAACAAAGAAACTCTGATCCCAAAACTTTTTCCCTTTTTATTTGTTACTACTTCTAATTTGCTATGAAAATGCCTAGTTTAGGTTAGAAAGTACTCTAAATGCATATCTATCGTCTTCTCACAGTGTCTATCGAAACTGATAAACCTAATTCTGAACGTAGTATTTCTGCCGATCTCTAGATCATCTGAGAAAGAACGAAACAAACAAGAAAAGGAGGTATTTCATACAGTATCGTATGGTAATGATTAATATTAGGCTAATACAGAGATGATATTCTCTCTCTCTCTCTCCCACTAATACTATGGTAATAAGCAGGTATTTAAGTTGTGCGTTTATTAAATGAGTATGGGTTTGGCTCTTTTTTGCAGCGATTACTTTTATTTTGTTTTTTGTTAGAGATGTCACCACTTTCCACTCAAATAGAGTACTAAATCGGGGACCAAACAAGCATTGCACAGGCTACCCAACATTGCATAAGGATGAATAGGTCAGCCGGATTACGGAGAACAGGTTCGTTGGTTCCTGCCAAGAATCCTGGAATAACTTTTCCAAGGAATAGGACCCAAGAATCGAATTCGATCCTCCAGTATGAAAGCCGAAGTATTTTCCACACTTGGTACCAATACGGCCGACACTTGCATGGATCGTATATTGACTCATGTTTTCCATGCTGTGTTTTCTCGAAAAGGAATATTTCTGAAGCTATGTTTATATTTGCGTTCTGCTTTGTTTTAATGAGTAGCATTTACGATTTAAATTCATCCAAATCATTTAAGAAACTCTATATAATTTATATTTTAATACTAAATATAAAGGGTGTTCCGGAACGATGTGGACAAACTTATAGAGGAAGTAGAAGAGCTCAAAAGAAGCTATTTTTGTCTAGTCAACAGAGCGTCTAAAGTGCTTTGTTTCTGACTTATAAGATGTGAAAGAGGCATCCAAAATTGTACATTTTGCGTTATTTAAAGAAAACGGTTTTTTAAGCATCGTTTGTAAATAAACCTGTTAATTTGTTATTTTCTGTTGCTTTTCTTTATGTTTTTTCATTACTATAGCTACTAAATCGCTTACATCTGTCTTACGTTTTGTCAAACATTGCCGCATGTCAGCTTCTCTGTAAGGCAATTAATTTTGCAGAGAAGTAGCAGATTAGTCAATTATCTCAGAAATGGTGCATCCTATCGAGGTGCATGGATAACCTTTTATATATAATTTTTAATGCTCTTGAAGAATACGGTCTCACATATTTGGAAATTGCAAAGCGCCCATCTTTTTTGAGATAAAATCCTCCCCGAACTCTCATATCTCCACCCTCACAATCGCTATCACAACGATCCATATGCCAAGTTATTGCAATCTTTCAACTAGTTCCCTATGCTAAATATTATAAAATATGAAAAAACCATTTTCTTTAAATAACGCAAAAAGTACAATTTTGCATGCCCCTTTCACATCTTATAACTCGGAAACAAATCACTTTAGACGCCCTGTTGACTGACAAAAATGTCTTCTTTTGAGCCCTTCTATCTCCCCTGTAAGTTTGTCCAGGTCGTTCTTGAACACCTTGTATATTACATATAATTTCGAATTTTGGCTTATTTTATCTATTATCCGGGAATCACATAAACATATATTAATCCACACAAATACTTACATCTTTACATAAATCACATAATTACATACACTTATATACATAAAGACAGCAAAACATACACAATTATCTAATAACCTGATGACTTTTATGATTAAAGATTTATTTAAATTTGACAATAAAATAGTTAAAAAATAAATCATCTTAAGTTATTTTAAATAATTGTTTAAATAGAGAAACTATTTTCAAGTTATGCTATCTTTTACATAAGAATTTAAATTATTTCAAAATTCTACTTGTCATTTATTATATAAATATCATAAATTATATAATAAATAACAAGTAGAATTTTGAAATAATTCAAATTCAACTTCTGATGCAAGATCTTGAATCATACATAATATTCGCATTCTTTACTATAATGTCCATTTGGCGAATATTAAAATAGTCTCAATAATTTTCGAAAGTATTAAAATAATTTCATCTATCCAAATATGCAAATACTTATATTCAAATATTCAAAATATATGTTAATCCAAATTACATGCGTTTCTTAAAAGGGAGAAGAAGAAAATTGTCTATACTCTAATCATTTTGAATATTTTCTAATGAGCCAGTTGCATAACTTCAAAGTAATCATCAGTAACAACAAAATGATGCTAGTTAGCGGTTATGAATTTCAGTAAAATTAGAAAATAGATGAAAAATTATTCCAAAGAAACCTTACAAGTTTGAACGACTTCAAATATATAGGGATGATACTACATGGTCAACTAACTTTATTTGAAGGCCATTTCTGTATAAAATTTCATAAAAATCAATCAAATAGCTCAAAAACTTTTTGGGAGAATCTTAGAAGTTTCAATGTCCTTGATTTTTAAAATGATGAAAGAGAGTTCCAGAAAGAAAAAAATTTTCTATTTTTCAAAGATATCGTTTATTTTTCACTTATTTTCCATTTGGAGCTCATTGATTTTACGTCCAAATTTAATGTCGATTTTAAATTTCTTTAGTTTATATCATTGCCAATAGATGATGCTAAGTGTTAATAGTGAAGGGATAACATAGTTTATCTGATTTGAATGACATCTTTTGGAGATTGTGTCGTCATTGTAATCATGACTTACATCATCAAACATGATAACTTTTAGACGTTCCGATGATGTAACAATAATGATGTCAGCTCTTGGAGATGATGATGTGCTCATTATTATCAACAAGTCACGACACAATTTCGAAAAGACGTCATCGAAATTAGGTAAGCTATGTATTACCCTTTTGCTGTTAACACTTAAAATCATTTATTATCAATAATATAAATTAAAACTCTGATAAAAATGAAATTCTATCGAGCAGGATTAGTCGATCCTATAGAAGACGGCATCGAAGTATCATTTAATGGCAAAACATCAATACGGGATTTCACGAAAATTTGCTAATTATTTCAAAACATATTAATAGGGGACAGACAACAGACAGAGCCAAACTTAAAAGCCTCAACTTCCTTCGGAAAATATGTTAAAAATTTTCATTATTTTCTACTCGTTCCTCAATGCGTGGCTCTATCTTATGCTTGCTTTCATAAGCACTTAAAAATTTATTCTAAAGAGAGTTTTAGTGCAGTAATGGTAGTCGATTTAACCTCACGAAAAGAGTTTTGCCATTAAAGTTTTATATTCGAGTGCTTGTAGATTTTTAAGTCTTCACTATCTTCCTAATTATCTCATATTTGTTTATGATAATAGTGTAGGATATATGAGGATCGAAAAACGACACCCTCCAGTCATGTAAATATCCGATCTTAATATCACTAGCAATTTAAATTGTATTATTCCACTACATAATTAATATTTAGATGGACATACCTTAGGATAATAGTGCATAAATTATGATGGTGCATGAGTATGTGACAAGTGTTGAATGGAATATCGCAGAAATAATGATAAGAATTTAACATATTATTATTAAAATGAAAAGCGTAATTAGTAGGCACTATAAACTTTGATGCCGTTAATATATACAGAGGTATATTTAATAGAGTATTAATGATGATCGTTTTAACTCGAATTCAGAAACAGGAACGACATCAAAACACCTTAATTTGAACATTATCTTAAAGAGAGATATGTTAATATGTAATCTATGGACATACCTGTGATAAGGCAATAGCAATATCTTTTATGATATGATGTTTTTTTGAATCCTCTCAGACTGGAACAGAAGAAAGGAATAGTGAAAACTATGTAGAACAATCATCAAACAGCTTTAGAAGAGAAGAGGAGAACAGCGTGAGAGTGGTTTTCCCTTATAAACTTGTTTTATGTTCTAATAATGCACTTTCCACCAATCGCCTAGATGGGGAGGGAAGTTCAAAATGAAAACCAATCATCTTCGTTGAAGTGTACTCGATCGATCCTTCGTTCATGATTGGAGGACAGATATTGTCAAAGAGAAATTTTATGATTTTTCTGTTTCTTGGATATCTGCACTTATATTATGATTTTTCTCCGCTTGAATTTAGATGTAAAACATTTTTACTTCTTTTCGCTCTTTTACTGAAAAATGACATTTTCTCGATTAATTTGCTATTAGTAAATATTTAAAATATTCATTTAAGCAGTTTAATGACGAACTTAATCTGTATAAAGTGATTTATCTTGCTATCACCTGATGCATCTAAAATTATATTTAAAATCTTGGCATTTAATTCCATAATAACATAAAAGAAATTTATTTCATATAATAAATTTATTTAAATGATACATTACTATAGAAACAATTTATCTAGTTAGAAGATAGCAATCGTGAAGCATAACAATTTAGTTATTTTTCATTCTCCAAACTAATCTCAAAGCATTTAATATAATAAATTTATTAGCAACAAAATTCTAAAGTTGCATAAATAAAATATAGAAATTTATATTTTATTTATGCAACTTTAGAAAACATCTACATGCAATAAGGCGCTAGATAATCCGGTATCCAATACGTGGGAGAAAAGAAAACTATAAGGTAATTTCGTCAAGAAAAATTGTAACAAATTTGCCAGCTGTATCCTTTTACTAAGACAATTCGACAAAAATAATACATACAAACAATCGAAAAATACCTTGAATATTCATAATTTGGTTTGTAATTTCTAAATTTGTTAAAGTTTAAAAATCACCAATTATTTACCAATAAATTGCCTAATTTATCAAGTTACAACAGTTGCGTGTTTGAATCAGAATCAATACATAAAATTTAGGACTGTCTCTTATTGTAAGTATTTACTCGTATCCATTTATACAGCTCTAATATAATTATAAATGTAATATTTCATTAACACATTGCAACTGGCTAGGAAAAATTGCATATAGTGTTATCTGCCCAATAAGTTGTGATATCTATCTACTGACATATATATATATATATATAGGCCTATATATTGTGTGTAAAGTAAGCATGTTTCAGAAAAATTAAACAGCAGTTATTTATACTTATTGTATGAAATTGTTTTAACTTATATTTTGGAGTGTTTATGCTTTTGTATCCATTAATCTCCTAAACTACAAAAATTACAATTTCCTTATCTAGCACAGTTTATTCTACTAATTAGATTTAAATAAATTGGCAATTCTTTAAGTTTTTAGAACAATCATTGTTAAAAATTACGAATAATCCATTAATCTAAAATGCTTAATAACTTAGTATACAGTTAATATTATGTTCATCAAACTTTCCAAGATGTAGGACATAACGCCATAACGTAAAATTATTAATATACGTGAATAATATTAAGCCTTTCATAAATTAAAAATAATTTAATATGATCATCAGTTATATCATAGAAATTTTTTTCGTTCAAATTAAAACTTTGATCGCTATTTTTTTTTATGTGGATACAATTGAATTCCAAATATTTAATTCGACAAGGGATGAAAATATATCTTATTATTTCATCAATTTGCATAAATTATATTATGCTATTTTATTAATTTCATTATATTTTCGATAATTACGATTTATTTCTATTGAAAGCAAGCCCCACCATTTGTAACATATGATTGAAACTGTATAAAAAGTTAAGAAAGGAACGAGTTTTAGCATGATGATAATATATAGCAGTAAAATCATGTATAATACTGTATTAATAATGTATTGAGATATTATGATGAATGATTGCATAGAAAAAGTTCAATTTACAATCAATTCTATCATTTATTATAGTAATTTAAAATGTATTGATTTTATTTATGTAAATAACTAAGTGATAAATAAAATAAAAGTAATTATTTTAAGCATGAAATAAAATAACAGATACTTAATTTCATGTTGTTTGAAATAATATAAAAAAGAACTAATATTAAAAAATTATTTGGTGATACAAATAATCAGCCCAAATAATTATTTGAGGATAAATAAGAAAAAATCTTTTGAAAAAAATGTTTAAATAATTATATTCAAATAATTCCCAGTTCTTTGATATAGTATTTATCCCACCAAAAGCATAAATGTGAAAAAATGGGCAAGGTTCTACTCTACAAATTGGTTTAATCTATAACACATGTACTAGTGCAAAAAGGTTTTCACTAAATTACTACTTATCGTTTTTCCGGTTACGATAAAAAGTTGATGCGTTAGTTAATATAGTATTAAGATATAAGCTATCAAAGACACAGAAGATACTATTTAGTGTTTCCTTGACAAAGGGGGAAATCAACTTTAGAAGATGGGATCGAAACTTTTATTAACAAACTTTATTTAATTGTTTCGTGAAAATACGGCGTAATTATTTTTCGGAAGTATTGATAAGATATTAAAATGATAACTAGAAGTATTGAAAAATTTAAAGTGTACTGAATTATTAAGTGATCATCAAAAGCAGACGATCCTTCGATTTCTACACATGCGTTTAGAAACAGACGATTTCGAGATTTTTGAATCGGTAAGTGATAAATATTTAAAATATATTTTTAACTAATTATTTAAAATTTAATGAATAATTTGATTAGATTTCTTTTTATCTAATAAAACTAAAGGCTTTTAA
>WUQG02257848.1:0-20247 GCA_011317285.2 Androctonus mauritanicus | reverse complement strand
AGAGTGAAGACCGCTGTATGTGTTTGTCTACCTTATTTTTAGTAAAATATATATTTTTTTAATTTGTGTTTGTTACATATTTATTTTAATTTCTTTTCATATGCAATTTCCTTTATTAAAATTATATAAGCAAACAATTTAAAAATATTTTTTCTTGATCTCAAAATATAAATTTAAATCCATAGTTAAAATCAAATTTTTCTGTTTAATTTGTAAAAGTTATTTAATAAAACAAAAAAAAAAAAAAGAAATAATTATTAAAAAATTTTATTAAATTACTAACCACACGAGGTAACGACTATCCTTTATGAGTATATGTGATTCTGATTTGATGTTGACCATAATTCACTTTTATTATATGAAATAATTTTAGTCAAAATAACTAGAATTCAAAATTCTGCCTTAACAGATATCTAAAAAATTTAATAAAATAAAGCCAGTTTCTTTACTTTATCAGCAATTAAAATTGATTAAAAATAGATATTTTGCATTATATAAATAAATTTTAATATCATCTATTTCATTAAATGATAAAGTATGATTTGCTGTGTTTAGCATTCACAGTTCCGCGTGGTCTAGAACGAAAAATGGCGGAATGAGTCACGTGATTTATCACTATCCAATGGGTAGCCGTAAACAGCGGCAACAATCGGAAGATAAGGAATACGGTATTTTCTATGTCTAGAGCTTTAATAATGAATATCATTTTACGATTCTCTTTTGGATTCCCTCAAGAATGTTTGGATTCCCTACATAGGTTCGGCGGTGGTTTTCGTCGTTATATACAGTATTATAAGATTAAATCACAAAATTATATTTCCGCTCATTTATATGAGCGGGTAATTTCTAGTATATATTATTAGTCAAACGTGGTTGGCTGGCTGGATGTCTCTTTTTCAGTTGAACTACTGTACCGATTTTTAGAAATATGGTATTTTAGAAAGGTCTAATTTTTGGATGTCTGCGACTGTCGTAATTATTTATTGTTATTAATAATTTAAAAATTAAAAAATAAAAATTACATTGAAATTGTAGTTCCTCTAAAAAGATAGAATTCGCAGATGGCGCAGTAACGTAATAATGGATGCCTTTTACGATTCCCTCAAATATGTTTGGATTCCCTACACGAGTTCGAAGATGTTTTTCGTCGTTATATACAGTATTATAAGATTAAACCACAAGATTATATTTCCGCTCATTGATATAAGCAAGTAATTTCTAGTAAATTCATATTTCTTTTATGTATGATCAAGAGAAAAAAAAATTAATAGGCTATATGTTTATGAATAAGTAAAGAAAAGTAATTTCTATATAAATGTGAATTTTATTCGTGAGCCATAACTAAATTCCCAGCTGGTATCTTTTGCATGCAATCAGCTGGAAATCGTTGATATAATTACTTTACTTCTAATCTATATCATTTTTACGGAATTTTATATAATAGATCTAATGAAATTAATACTGATAATATATTCTGTATTATAATTCTAAATATATATTTTACATTTTAAATTAAAAAGATACACATACGCACAGTCATAATTTTTAAATTATACAGATACAACAAGGATGAATAAATAAAAATAATTCTATTATCATAAGTTAAAAAAAATAGATTTACGAAAATAAATGAATTAAAAGCATAATTATAGAATAATAAACATTTTTATTCAATAAAGTACTTAAATGAATTTTATTTAAATATAAAAATATTCTTCTGTAATAAAACTGAATTATAATAAAAGAGAATATCATAAAACATGAAAAACCGCAAATCAATTGCTAGTAATACTTTCGAAAATGCGTATCTTGAAGAATAATAAAGGAATAAATACGTGTTCATAATTTAAATCTTCAAACAACCTTATATATATATTATCCTTACACAATTCGTTAAATGAACGTTCTACTTATTCAAAATTCTGAGGTAAACTAACGAAGCATTTGCATTCAGTACAATTAATAATTTATGTTAAGTCATTCACTAAGATAAACTTCTGTAATAACTATTAAAAGTTTTGATTATAATATATATTACAACGTTTCTAACATTAAATGCTGCAAATTGCATTGAAGTTACAATTCTGCATTCAATATAAATTGTAGTACAGCAGGAAGAATTAATTATGAAAGTATTTATTAAATTTTAAAGATTTTTCTAAAACTCGGAGAAATTTCTGCACAATTTATTAAATGTAATATTTTATATAATATTAAAAATGTACAATATTATACATTAAATTAAACTTGCAGAAATTTCTTGAATAAAAATGTCACAAAAGTCAAAACATCATATTAAAACTATACCAAATAAACATTTGTTTTTTTAATGCAAAACCGATACTATAACTCTTAATTTACTTATATTGATTCTGTTCTTAATAAAGTAATACTAATCGGTTATAATTAATTGATAATTCTTACAATAATAATATTGATGATTTATTATGCTTAAATGTTATACATATAGAAAATAGACCCATTTGAACTGTTAAAACTATTATTCCGAATACAGTATAGTAATTATAAACTTTACAAATATATTATCCCAATTTTTTAACTAATCGGCGTCTTTTAAATTGTCTGGAGGAGGCTCTCAAGGGAACACCTCCCTTGAGAGCCTCTTCCAGAGAGATGCTCTTATGCTCGATTTAAGTTCTCGCTTATGACGTGCCTTGTTTTCGCGAAAAATAATATCAGTTAACATCAATTTTATTTCAAATTTCGAATTGATGTCAAACTGACACCAATTTGACATCATTTTTGGCAAAAGCAACACACGCCACGCGCTAGACTCAAACTTAATGAAAGCTTTAATTGCGGGAAACAATAGCAAAATTAATGGATATTTTCAAAAACGATTCCCACACAAATCAAACAGTTATAGACATATGTTCTAATAAATACATGTGTAGATTATTTTGTGAAAAGAGGAGAATCGCGATTTTTTTTTATATTAAAAAAAGAAGTTCTGTTTCATAAAGTTTGGAAACCTTTAATCTAAATGATTCCGTTATCCTTTCAAACTTTATAAAAAGAGAAATTAAAAATTGAAAGAATTTCAATTTAAGCAATTCAGGTTGAAAGAAATTCAATTTGTTATATTATTAATTTTCGAATATTTGAATGCCATAATACTGTAAAATAAATTTTTATAAATAATTAGGCCTATATCAATTTTATTAATTTTAAAATAAAAATTCTATATAATCTTGATATCTTCCAAATATCCATTTATCACAAAATAATGTGATATAAAACTGAAGATATTTATATAATAATAATAATAATAATAATAATAATAATAAAGTTAAATTCTTTGGAATATGATATAAAATAGCTTCGTAGCAAGGTTTGGTAATCATCAATTACCACTTTAGTTATGAATACAAGAAGTTTTAGAAAGAACTAAAATTATCTATTTTCCGAACATTTATTTTTCATTTAATTTAGATTTGGAATCCATTGGTTTTGTGTGTTTAAATTTTAACTTTAATCTTACTAGAATATATATCATGATGATGTCATCATGATGTCACGTACTGTTAAGTTATCGTGACATCATAGATTACCGAATGTTTCTGACGTCATTCATTGTTATGTCACGATAACTTCACACCGGGACTTATGATAACTATTGAGATACACAGTGCTGTGTTAAAAACTCAGGTAAATCGTATGTTTCCTTTCACTGCTATCTCTTAGAGCCATCTGTTGACAATAATATGAAGTAAAAATTAAATTCTATCTTTCAGAGTTAGTCGATCCTACAGAATTAAAGATACAACGTCGAAGTGTCCTTTAATAGTAAAATATCACTACTGAATTTCATGAAAATCTGTTAATCAGTTCAAAAGTTATTAGTGGGGGGACACAGACAGACATTAGCTAGATGTTATAAGGTTCCATTTCCTTCGAAAAGTAGGCTGATAAATACTGTACAGTACTTTTAATTTACTTTAGAAATAAAATATGTTTATGAATATTAATATGTAAAATGAATATAAAGAAAATTAAGTAGATAATATTTTTATATTTGGATTCAAAGTAAATCTATAACTTTTGGAAAGATTATTATTATTATTCAAAAGAAATGGCAGTTTTTCTATGTAAGTATTTATGGTCATATTACTCAGTAGTTTAAACCGTAAGTACAAAAATGCCATTTTCCTTTAAAACTAATAAAAAATATCTACTCTTTCAAAAGTTATAAATTTGATTTGAATCTGAATGTAAAAAAAAAACAACAAATTTAAAAAAATATCATATTCCTATTTGACTGCATTTTAATACCTTAAAATTGTTGAAAATATAACTGGAAGTAATTGTATTTGAGTTCTAAAATAAATTGATTAAAATTTGTATAGCTGTCCTTGTTAAAGCATATATAATAAATTTTAATTAATATTGTCGTAAAATTCTGTCATTTTTCATTTGAACTACAAATTTAGAAGATGGCTATAATGTCAGAGGGAGTGCAGCTGACAGTGCAAAATTATTTAGAAAATTTGAATGCAAATTATTTTTATTTTTCAGTTTATCAGTTTATTTAAGTTGGCTGGACGAGCAATAATCATTTACTCAGCTGCAAACAATTCTTCATATTGAATATAAAGTCGAAAACATAAATGGATTGAAATAAAAAAAAAAAAAAAGGATCTTTCTGACAATTCCAATATTTCAATTTATAAATTTCTATTTTTAATATTTATAAAAGTAATAGAGAAAAATTCTTTGGAGAGTTTAGTGTTTTTATTTTTTATTTTTTTTTTTTATAAATTTATGATATTAAACAATTCTCTATTAAATATTCTTATCTATAAACTATTAATAAACGGAGAATAGTATGATTTAATGAAATTTAAATTATATATTTTTAAACATTAAAATATTTCGTCTTTCTTTAAAAATTTATTATTTTTCGTGTTAATTTTTTAAATTGTATAAAAAAAAAATATACAGTCCGTGATTATATACAACATTTCTTGTTACTATGCAGTAGTTGTCAGCTCTTCAAATGGAAAACATTAGAAAATATTTTCCATTTGAAAAAAAGAGAAAGTTCTGATATTCTTATATAATATGAAGTGCGACTTATACTAAAATGTGTTAAGAGTAAATTGTATAACCAGGAGCACTGGCCTCAATAACCAGATCTGAAATGTTATAAGAATGATTGAAACTCAATAGTATTATCTAATCTTTCGTAACGAACACTTACTTTACCTTTTTTTACCGAAAAATACGAACTTTATAAAGAGACCATAGAGTGCAGTTCTAAACTTTATACTTTCTCTTCTAACTACAATAAAAAATATCAAGGAAAATTTGTAAAAAATTAATATCATTTATTAATTTAATAGAAAGTGATAAATCAAAATCATAATCATAATATAAAACTACAAGACGAATTTAATTTTAATGTTATTATTAAATGTTAAGAGCGTAAGCAGCGACCAACGAGTCAGAACCGGAAATTAAGTAATTTTATTTTTATATATTTTTTTGTAATCCTTATAGTTTAGAATTTTATTGGCAGATGGATAATGCTACTTTTAGAGAGAATTTCCAATCGATTTGGTATAAGTTAGCAAATTTGATTTCCATTTACTTCATTCAAGAAAGGTAAACAAAACAAATTTCAGCAGCGAAATTCACATATTCTTTTCGCTATTGATTCATACAATGAAGTACAGTAAGTTAAAACTATAATTAGGAAATATATAATGATATTAAAAATGCAATTATTGTTAAAGCAATTACTTGCTGATTTTTTAATGATCTCTATTTGCTACAATTATCGCATTTTTACGAACTTTTAATGTCATTTTGATAACCTGATTAAGTAAGAGAACAACGATGTAATCTGACAATTAATGTTGTAATTACTTTTAATACTAAATTTGTTAAATTTTTTTTTTTCTAATGTGTGTTATTAAGTATAAATAAATTTTCCTCAGTTTTAATTACTGATAATAAAATTCACTTAATGTTTAATCAGAATTTATTATATAATGAATAAATACATTATACAGTTTAATCTGAATTTATTTTTTATTTATAACATAATAAATTCTGATGAAACTGCAAGTATATTTTATTAGCAGAAATTAAAGTTCTGGAAAATTTATTTGCACTTAACGATGTACCTAGAACAGAAACAATTATCAAATTTAGTATTGAAAATAGCTGAAACGATAATTGCTAGTAGTAAAAGTTTTACTTATATTTTTCTCTAATAAAAGTAAAAGCACCAGAAAAATTCCAGATTTTGCTGTTGCTGAATATTATTATAGTCATTTTTACAAGAAAATCTTTCAAATAGTTATATTTTTCATGATGGATAAATAGTTTCAAATATAATGGAATAATGGTATATTGTCATATAATCAGCAGATCTCTCTGTTTTCTCTTATACCACTTTCTATGCAGAGATTGTATAATACACATATTTATTTTAAAAACTACATATTGTTTCTGCCTTTATAGTCTATATTGTATCTTAACAAAGTTCAGAAACTTCTGAAAAACCTAATTTAACCGGAAATAGAATAATAAGCACTTGATGCTGTAGGATAGACTTTGTGTTAACGGTTGAATAAATTTTGTCTTTTATCCTATTGCGTCAAGCGCTTATTATTCTATTTCCATCTATATTGCATCTATTTCTATTCAACAAATAGATCCGGTTGGTAATCTTGTATCTTCATATTGTAATAATGATTCAATGACAGCTTTACAGATATCCTTTAAAGTTTTAAAGTTACGATCAAGGGTTTAAAGAAATAACAATTCATTTATTATTTTGTGCTATGCAATATATCTGTTAGGTCCAGTCGAGGGTTTCATCAATTATTATTATTATTATTAACTATTAGAAACTTATATAATAACCTGAATTTCAAATAAATTACTCTACTGTAATTATCTCTCATTCCAGACATATGGAGTTTAGGCATGACAGTGAAGCCTCTCTAAGGACAACCTTATTATAGTTTGTCTTAAAAAAAAAAAGAATTAAGCAGAAGTAAACAAGAGAGAGACGTGTGTTTCCATCCATTGAATCATGTGATTAGCATATTTTACTAGGTTTTAGGCCGTTTCCATCTTTTTGGTTATTAAGCAGCTAAAGCCCATCATGGGGCTGCCTACACCTATGGCGGAATCACAGCTCAGACGAAGAGCGCAGTTCAATGAGTTTTATTCAAATCCTTCCTGAAAAATCCGAACAAAATTTAACATCTGGAATTGAACTTGAATCCTCCAGAATATGTGTTCAATTCAATGTAGCATACTTATTTCTTATGCCACTTTCTAATCTCTTGACTAGTAAGTGGAGGAGAGAATACAAATCTTATCATAGTGTACAATACCCTTGTAGAGAGGTCAGCTGGTTTGTATAGGATGAGACTCAAGGAGACCCAGAATAAATCTCTTAGTAGTAAGATCTGAAATCAAACCCTATTCCTCTTGGTTGAAATTGAAGTATTTCCATGCAACAATTCGGCTGATAATATATTATATATTTCTGTGACCATTGTGTCGATGTGATTAGCATTTGATATTACAACAGTAATGAATATTATGTTGGCCTGCTTTTATTTATCATCATCATAGACACTAATCTACGGATGAATGATTAACCTTCTGATTCATAAACTAGTTTTAATTTTTAATATTTTCAATTATACACCATCATTAGATTAGTGTTTGTTTATTTTTAAAGAGAAATTATTTTAAAACTTCAATAATTTGAAGTTTTAAAATAATTTCAAGTTTAAAATAATTAAAATAATTTGAAGTTGAATTAATAATTTTTATTAATTCAACTTCAAAGTGAATTCTCATAATTACTTTAATTATTACAATTTCATCGACTGTATATTATTACAATAATTTTTTATAATGAAAATTGTTAATTTTTTTTTTTTAAATAAAAAATTAATTAATTAAAACTTTCGTTTTAATTTGTATGTTAAGGCGCACATATAAATTACTCTGTTTAAAAGGATTTTTTTGTGTTTTCAAACAAAGACAACTCAATAAATCAATATTTAAGTTATTTCGACATAGTCGATACCTATATTATTTAAATTGTTTATTTTTAAAGAAAAATTTGTTTACTTTTAATTAATTTTACCGCAATTTATGCAATAACTCCGTGTATTAGATGTAGACAAAAAGCTATATGTATAGTATATGATACTGTAAGAAAAAAATATGTATTATAAATGGAATTTGTATAAGCATGGTGCATCTTTTAAAGATCTTGACGATCTAAGTCGTAGACCTCATGGTTATAAATTATAGTTATAATTATGAGGTATAAAAGCCATAATTATAATCGAATTTGTTGAAAAAATTGGAAAGCTGATCAAAATTTCCAAAAAAAGTTTTATAGTACAATATTTCTTTTTGTGCCATCTGTTATTCGAAAATGTACTAACAACATCACGAATGTATTCGTATAAAAGTTTCTTTAGTATAAATCTCGAAAACCTTCTAAAAGAAATAAAAACTCACTGGAAAATAAAAGATTTTTAAACTGCTGTTGTTTTTTGAAAGTCGAGTTGGTCAAGAAATAGACCAGAAGAAAGCTATAAACTTCTAAAACAGCTTTAGAAAGTTTCTTTTAAAATCTTGTCTTATCAAATACCATTAATCTATTCTGTAATTATATAATTGCAGTTTTATGTAGTATTATCCGATGTTTGTATAACAGCTAAGCCGAAAATACTACAGTCGGTTCGTAGAACTGTAAGCCGAAAATAATTACAGTTCTACCAACCGATTTAATTTAATTATTGTAATAAACTATATTATATATAAGTAAAAAATTTGATATAATATCTGCAGTTATACGTTTCTCAATAGATAATGAGGTATAGGCTATATCGCCATTGGTTGTAAAAGTATCATATTAAGTTATGTCGGTATAAATTTCATTATTAAATGGATATTTTTATTTAATGCATCATTTTTTATCATATTTTGAAATTAAAAGAAAATTATAAAAGTTCCTAGACTTATACAAGTTCGATTTTATGGAAAAATATTTGATACGCAAAATATTTAAAAAATCATAATTATAAATTTAGCATATAGCGCAAAAATTCAATTTTATTCTGCAGTATTACAACAATAGTGATGGTCATCTATAGAGATGTTTACAGAGAAGAAAAGCATTTTTCTTCATATTCCTTCATTTTGGTCTAATGGAAGCGAATTTTTGGAAGAATTTAAATGAGCTAAGACAGCATAAATTTAGAGCAAAATGGCAGAACGATAAGGTTTGCAGCAATGTTTATGGAGAAGTGAGTCCGATATCTGGACCATATCTTTTCTTTATCAACTCGAGTGTGTTGAAATTTTCAAATCATAAGTGAACTAAATATCATCTACGTTGAAATCGATTGTACGATATGATGTCTGCAAGTAAAAGAAAGTAAAAGTTTCTGAAGTAAAAGTAAGAAAATAAAAAAAAAAGATTTTTTTTCCAATTTTTATAATTTTTAAACTGTTTTAGTACTTTTGTCACATAATTAAATTTGATATTTTATAACTTATCGGAATATTTCTCTCGAATATAAATGTCAAATTATTAAAATATCAACTAGAACAAAAGTTATACAGACTTAAATTTTATCTTTAATGATTTGTAATAAGAGAAAATCGCTAACTATCCTATTTAGTATGAATCTCTACTGTTCCTTTTGATCAATTTGATTCGCTAAAATGATTTCAATGAAATATGTCGGATTACCGCAGGGTAAAGCATATTCGGTATTTGGAAGATTCTGGTACAATTATGGATCTCAAATTTCCAAATTCTTAGGAACTATAGGGCCAGCATGTTGAATCCCATCCTTCAATTTTCCGATTGATCCCATCACTGGTGATGATTAGTCCATAGTGGATTCTGAAGTGGTTATCGTTATATGTATCTTTTTGAAATTCGATCGTATAACAACAGTAATTTAACTAATTAACAAACTAAATGATGAAATTTAAAACACATAAGATTCTTGAACTTTTCGGAAAATCGAGTAAAAATTATGGAAGAATAGAGAACCCCCTTCTTCCTCAACACTATACAGGACTCGTTGTTTAACTTATTTAGACAAAATTTAAAACATATGTAAAGCTTTTAAAAATTTCAATCGAATAAGTTCAAAATGAAAGTATAAAAGATCATTTTCGTCGTGAATATTTCCATCGCTGAACCGAATTCAATCAAATTTCATATATTTCGTATATTGATATTTCTTACGTTAGTTAAGATTCTTTAACAATCTCTACACAGTTGAACTAAAAATAAATATCGCACATGATCACAATGTATTAACATATTTTTGTTAGAGGCCAGTTTCAGAAAAATATCTTTACCTAAATTTTTTATCTTGAAAAATAAATTATATCTAGTAGAAGCATATATTTATCTTATCTTCTGTCTAATATAGAAGATAAACTAAATACGAATATGCCTATAGTACTAATAAATTAAATATTTGTTATAATTTAATTTAAGAAAAATATAACATAACCTCCACCAAATAACTGTTTCTGAATTTATAGCAAATATCTTAATGTTTCAGTACTATATCAGATTTAATTTTTACATATTAAATATTTGTTAGTAGCTAGTTTATTAATTACAATCTAAGCAGTTAATATATCTTCATGAGTAGTGTAAAATATTTTTTAATTATTACAGAGACTTGTTTTTTATGAAATAAAAAAAAATCAATAGAAAGATTTTATCTATTGATTTCTCTATTTCACAAAAGACAAATTCTATTTCTACAAACTCAATCTTTATATCAAATTTAGTTTTCTCAAATGAGAAAACTGAAATTTGTTGTAAAGATCGAATTTTACACCTTAATATGATATTTAAAAACTATTTCAATTTTTCTTGCTAAACAAAAACAAATAAATAAATTTGTTTAGCAAGAAAATCTCTTCACGTATAAAGTGGAGAAGAGCTACAAATGATATGAACAAATAAAAAATAGTATATTATTGTCTGTCCAACTTATTTGTGTGGATTCAGACTGCGCATGTCTTAGAATAGACTGGTCTATTGTGTAAAAAAGGGAACATTTGTTGTTAAGTTGATGGATAAGCATCAGCTTAGAAAAAGAAAATTTATTTTTTACATTATATTAAAATTTATAAAAAGCATTTTTCAAAAAGTAACAACTATTCAATCATACTAAAATAATTATGTTAATTAGAATTCCCAGTTTTCCCACCCGTTCTGCATGTACACCCCTTTGTTGTAAATGAACTTGTTCCAGTTTGTGACGTTTTGTGACGTTTTCCCTCACAACTAACTTGGACAGACTATACAAAATAAGTATCTCTCAAATACGTTTTTCTGTTTATATCAACAAGAACTGCATTTTTGCTAATTTAACATAAAAATGATAGTTCAAATTGTATTTGCTTATTGTAATTGTTTAAATAGCAACTAAATATTCCATGTACCGGTTCGAAAGCATCTCTGTTTCATTGCTATCCTCACTTATTAAGAGACTTTTCAAATATTTAGTACGGACAGCAGGAAAAAAAAGCAGTTATTTCTAAGTAGAATGTTAGTTAATTAACTGTTTGTGTTCACTATATTATGATTGATTGCTACAGTATTCTGCTATGGCTTAATCAATAAAAATAAGCTGTCAGCTAAAATATTTTCCATCATAAGATATAATTGAAAGTATAACTGATTTGCAAGAAAAAGAATACTAATACATCAAGATAATTAATCTATTAACTTTTCATGTGTTTATACCTCTTTGTTATCTTTATCAGATATTAAGTTGTAAGATTATTCAAGTGTCCTCCACATCCTCCATCAACTATGGTGGGTCTGGCGATAAGTGAAAGATAGAATTTAACGATCCGGGTCCAGATCTCTTCTGAAAATAAAAAAATCTGGATGTAATCCGAGAACGAAACCGAATCTTCTAGATAGTAAACCAACACTTATCCATGCGGCAATTTTGATATTTTTCCTTTGAATAATATGTGCCAAATTTATATCAAAAGTTTTTTTAACAATTAAAAACTATTATAAAAATTATTAACATATATTAAAGTTGCTTGTAAATAATTTTATTTTATTACTAAAAGTGTCATTTTTCAATCTTATTATATAGTTGATCCTGATTTAATGGCGCCTGACTTAACGTCCTTTCGCTATTACGTCGCGAGCAAAAATTAAATTAATTAAACATTAAACTTTTTACGGAAACGAACGGAATAAAGTCCTATTTTCTTATATTCTAAGAGATAGAAAACGTGTTCGGAACCTACAGTGTAGTTGTAGAAAATCAGGTAACCATAGTTTATATGAGCGCTAATTCATGTAGACTATACAGTATTGTCTAAGAACCCGGTATAAAACTATATTTTAATAGGTTAATCAGTAGGATTCACCGCATGGAAATGCTTCGACTTTTCTATCAGAACACTCGAGATCGAATCTCATTTTGGAAAAATTATTTGACGATCCGAGTCCAGTTGTGTATCTCCTTTCTTAACAATCTGCCTGGTCGTATAAGATGTGAAGCAATGGCACCGTTATTAGCGAATGATAGAGAACTGACGTTAAGAAAATCTAATCATGAAGATGATATCTGTGAATTCTAAGGGAATCTTTTATTAGAAAATTAATATTCTCCTGTAAATTCTAAGATATAACTATTATATAATACTTTCTAATAAAATTTACACTTAAATCATGCTTTCATTCATTTTAATCCATTATTGAACGATATATTAATGGCTAGATGAGGATAGTTACTAAATAATATCAATTCTAGTAGTAGAAAGAAAGCACTCCAGGGTAATAACTCTGATTTACAACATTAGGCCTATAGATTTTCTGGTTTCGGTTAACGTTGCAATTTCCGAAACCTAATCCCGACGTTAAACGAGGACCACTTTTATTATATTCAACCTTTATAGCGATTTGTGCAAATATAATAAAACTATTTTCTAAAAATCGAAAGCATACTTTCCGAAACCTTTTATTGATCACAAACTATAAAGAAATTTTTGTAATAGATTGTAACGTATGACAAAATAACAAAATATTACTTAAAAATATCAAATAGTCTGTTACTTTCACTAAACTTCGTGAAATCACCCTAACTTTGTACTACAATCAAATATAAAATTTATTCTAATCAAATGTAAAATGTTACTACAATATTCAAATATATACTGACAGTCTCCAAAAATTATTTTCTTTAAACGAACCAAAAACAAAAACTTTAATAGAATTTGGTTACGGTAAAACATTTTTATAATACAAAATTTTAAATAGGATTTAATTAAACTCGACAGCATTTTCGTTTTAAGAAGCATCATTATAAGTTTCTTTGTTATAAATTGTAATTTTTTTTTTTTTTATAAGAGAATAAATCAATATTGCCTAAGACGTCAATTAATACGATAATAGAACAATGTATGCATATAAGCGTAACCTTTATATCTTAAAATTAACATATGAATATGTTTTATAATAAAGTTTTCTAAAAAATCTGTTGATTTTTGAAAAAACTTTGAAAAATTTTAATTAGCGTTTTAAATTTTTCCAAATTTTAAACGCTAATTAAAATCGCTGGCTATGCATATTGAATCACATTGAATGGTGTCATTCTTTAATGATAAGATCGATAAAATTTTATAATCAATTTTGTAAATATAAAATATTGAGGATTTTAGATAAAAAGACGTCAGTAAAAGCTTTCCATTATTTTACGTTAGTAAATCGTTTCAAATAATCTATCGATCTTCGCGCTAATAAATGTTTCAGTTAACCTTTAACGTCTATTTATTTATTTTTAATGGCGTATCAAGAAACATCGAAAAGAATGTTTATTGATTAGTAATTTTGGCATGGATAATTTATAAATATATTGAATATATAATAAACAAACTTAAGAAAAGGACAAAGCCCGATTATAACAATCTAGTACAATATATAGATAGTTTGAGTTTAGAAGAACAACATGTTAGACGAAACAATACTGAATTATTATTAGGAGATACCGTTATATATATAAAATTGATACAGTAAATAAAAATGAATATATGATACACATAACATTTAAAGGTAATAAAAAGTTTACTTACTAAAACATTATGGACTTCCAGGCACTATCAGGCATCCTGTAGCTTTTCCGAAGTCTGGATTAGAGCATTAATAAACTTCTGTACAATAACTCAGGCAGAGGTTTACGCTCTGAGCCAAGCATTACAATTTATTCTGTAAAAAAATTATTTGATGTTCTTATATGTTTTGACTCAAAAACAACACTGACAGCGCTCTGCAACACATCTAAAATGTCAACACTATATTTTAAAACTTTTGAACTAATTTTTCACAAAGTGTCAAATTGAACTCAACACACAAGCTTATTGGGTTCCAGGGCAATTCAGACAATGTAGGTAATAAGTTAACGAATGCCCTGACTCGGTCAATAGAAACACTGATTATACTGTGTGTGCGCAATCAAGATTAAGGCTTTCTTATATCAAACTTGATTGAATATTTGAGAAGAAATTTGGAAAATGGACAAAAAGGGCTCAATAACTCATATTTACTTTCCAACAGTAAGAGACAGATTAAAGGTTAAAGATATCGAGCTGACACATGAATTAATTAAATTCTTAACAAACCGTGGCAGATTAAATAACTACCTTCACCGTTTTAAGATTATTGACAGTGATAAGTGCAATTGCAAATCTGGACGACAAGATAATATTGAACATATAATTTATGACTGTCCACTGTTCCTCCGGGATCCGATTAAAAATCATATATAGGAAAATAGCATAGTCTGGCCATGTCCACTAAACCTCATGGTGCATGATACAACAACATTCAGCATACTTAAGGACTGTGCTGTGAAAAGTTTCTCATATTATGGACCTGCAGTGTCATCTTAAGCACTGATGTTTTTACTATATATAACTAGTTTTAAGTTTAGGTTTAATTTCTTTTAGTTTTATATTTAGTCTTTTATTATTAATTTATTTAAATTTGATCTCAGCAGCTAAATTGCTAGTATTGACCAATTATAATAATTATTATAGTAGCATATCCCAGACTTTATACAGTTCATTTTATCAATAATCTACAAACACTGGCATTTTGTACCCACACTGGGTAATTAACACATGTTTCTTCTTCCAGAGCCTCTTAGTGCCATAAGATGGAGAGAGGCTCTAGCATCCATCTGAGTTTATTTATATACAGTATATAAGGAATAAAGATGCATGCATATAAATTAATGATAAGCAGTACTTAATCCACAACTTGATTTCAGTATCATAGATTAAAGTAAATAAATTTTTCTATAAAAATTTAACTAAATTCTCTTAAGTTTTTAAAGAATGAATGCATTGTTCATCAAAGAATTCTCGATGTAAGATCTTTATATTTAGTGCAAATTAATTATTTTGCTTAAGGTTAGGTTACGTCAGTTAAATCTGCTATATTGCACGAGGGATGTTATGTATCTGGCTGCTGCTATTCATATATATATATTGCTTAAGGAAAACTTCACTTTTAACCAGTAGCTTAATTGATTTTTTCACAATAATATTCCGAATAATAAAAATTATTAATGTAATTTGATAGAATTAATTAATTAATTTTTATTTATTTTTGTAAAAATTGCTTTCCTAAACGTGAAAATTGAGAATCTGAAAATTGATTTCAAAACCTTTAACCTGACAAATTATCCAAAGCAATAAATAATACAAATATAATTTCGCATAGAGAATTATTTAAAATATCAATTGTCTAAATTTCATCAAAAATAAACTGATTTCGGTAATCAATAGGTAATTAAACTATTTAAATTAATTTGTAATACAGTGTTAATCAAATTTTTTCGTTCAACGAAAATCAATGACTCTTCTCTAATTTATAAGAATGATATTTCATTTTGAGAATTATTTTATGAATTTCTTTCTTTTTTTTTAACAAATAAATTAGCAAACTGATACCAAAAGAATCTAATTAATCCAGTTTAATAAATTACTTAATTTGTAGATAATATTAATTAATGATATTTGTTAAAAATAAATTAAATCTAATTATATTTATTATAAATGCAATTATATTTTAATTCAATTTTTAAAAGAATGAATTTTCCAGTTTCATAACATTTGAATTAAAATATGAAAGAAATTTTAAAATATTTAACTATCAACACTATACAAAATTGTTTCATTTAAATCTTAAAATCTGACAGATTTATTTCAATTTTTCGATCGATAAATAAACTCGATACTAGATGAAAAATAAGAAGAAATAAAAAGAATGCCGGAAAAAGAGAGAGAGTTATATGAAAGGTACAGATAGAAAAAAAGAAATATATCATCATGGATCATTAGGTTCTCGCGGCTTTAATGATCTGCAACTGAAATTAGAATTGATAGAGTCCGAAATAACTCTAGAAACAAAAAATATCAGAGTTTATATCTAAAATATAAATCATTAGAGATGAAAAGGAAATATCAAAGAAAGATGTTACTGATAAATGATCAAACTAAATTTGAAATTTACAGTTAGAAAAGATTCTGACTTAATTTTAACATAAATGAACTAATTTTCTTCAGATTTCTTGTTCTAGATTTATTTTTCTTATTGGTAATTATTCGCCGCTTATTGACATAATAACAATAATAAATTTTAAGTTAAATTTTTCATAATAACAAAGTGTAACGATCATATTAACAAATGGTTTCTAGAATCAGAGTTACAATTGTTTCCACCATTCCATCTATTATAATAATAAAAGATAATAACTGTCAGTCTTTTTATGGCAACTATAAATCTCTATTAAATGGGATCAGAACCTTGGAAATTCGGTATCATATGCGGAATATTCACAGCCATTGCAGTATCAAACGTCAAAATTCGTTTCGGGATTGAGATATTTTGGGTGGCAACAAAAACTCATGTTTAATCTCTTAAAATTTTTGTTTAAACTAGATGTTGCTGGAATCCTTTGATTACTACGAAAAACTTAAGGTTGGAATATCACTGTTAAAATTCTGTAATTCTGAGATAGGTAACGAAACTCAAAAGATGATGTCACCATCACTTCATATCGAGATGATCCATTAGGTAACAGTATCTGATATGCGAAATTATTACATTCCTAACATTAATGTGATGCAACGATGTATGCCATCACAAAAACATCGAAACATGATGTCGTGATGGCACAATAAGGAAAGCAGTCATAATGATAAACAAATATATAATGATGTTGACGCAATGTCGCGATATTGCGTCAACATCATTAGAGGTAATTGTATATATAAAGAACATATCTAGAAATATCCAAAAAAACTCTAAGCAAGCTATCTAATTCTAAATTTCTTTCCTTCAGAAAGGAATTTTGCTCTCAGTTTGCGTCAATATTTTGTACGACAAAATTCGCAATTGAAAACAGTATCACGTCATATACTACTGGTTTTTTTGACTCTATATCAATATTCTGCTTGTTTATGCAATTACTACAGTAGAGCATATATTGAAATAAATATGCCGAAAAAATAAATGTTTAAATTGAAGCTAGCTTCCCCTAACATGCGTTGAATCATATTAATATAGGCCTATATTTAAATATCTTCCCGAACTTCTTGTTTCTACTTATAGGAAAAATTTCGTTAAGTTGTAAAAAAGGTATTGAAATCATATAGGATGAAAATAACACATGCTATATCTAAAGGTGGTTTACACTAGGAGAGCATAAGAGAACGAGTAAGTTCTAGAGAATACTCATCTGTTTGCCTATGCTCGTAAGAGGAACGTTTGCACTATCTGAAAAGGTATTCGTTCCTCATTGACCGTCTGCTCCTATTGTTAATGATCCAACTCACCGTTCTATAAAATATGGATTATTTAATTGCCATTAAGAATATAAATTAAACTATTTTATTATTATGAATAAAGCGACTGAAAAAAGAGACGATCTCATCATTTCGTGCATTGCATAAAGAAGTAAAAAGAATTTTTCAGTTAATGTTATTTCTTTTTGTCAGGAACAGAAAAAACAAAAAAATTTTTGTGAAATATTTATTTCATTAAACAGACTGTAGTTTCTATATTATTATTCATCTTATTGAATGAAAAAAGAATCAGAATTTTAATAAATTTTAATAATAGCATTATCATAACAAATTAACAGCAATAAAAAAAGCTGCAATATTTATTTATTTGCTGGAAAGAAGGACAAAATAACTGTTTTTCGTTGTTATAAAACAATTCTTCAAATGACTATTTACACTTGAGCAGCAATTTTTTTTGATTTCTTGACTAATTTCGTAGATTACTGCCTCTCCTCAGAATATAACCGAAGGCGAACAAATGATTTTGTTCACGTTCGAGTTATGTTCCGAGTCACAGTTTACATTATACCGAATCTGTTTGTTTGCTAAATTTTCTCTTGTGCTCGTCTTATATAAACCCATCTTCAAAATTGAAATAAACGAAATTAATAAAAAAATTAATTTTCCTTCGTGCTTTAACGCATAAAATAGTTCACTAGTAAGTTGTTACTTTGTTCATTATGAAATAATGAACAAAATTGGTAGAAGCTTTAAGAGAACAAATGCAATACAGTAATTATGAATCAGTGAATCAGTAAAAGATTATAAAACGTGTAGTGATGTGCCGACTTCCGTATACAGTTAAGAGTACACTAAGTGACAACAGTGTGCATTGCTATGTGTAATGTTTTTTTGCGTTATTTATCTGGGATCGGCTCAAGTATGATAGAATTCGATAATAAATATATTTTTTTTGTGATAAATAATTTTTATATTTCTAACAATAATTTAGATTATAAAAAAAATAAATAATTTGTCAGTAAGTAATATAATTTGAATAGATTATTGCTGGACTTAGTCTCTTTCTGGCTCTTAATGATGAGCCACTCCTGGTATAAGTATATACCAGAAGACACTGTATTGTATATTATTTTCAATATACAATAAATTGAAAATAATTCATGTATTATCTACAAAAAATTGCCTTCTCTAAGTGAAAATTGAGGATTTTATTCTTAAATTTTTAATATAAAATTGGAAATTGAATTAAATCGATTGAATAAAAATTAAAAATTAATTGTAATCTATAAACGTTATAACTAATTTTTAGTTTATTTTCGAAAGAAAAAAAAAAACTTATAAGATCACCATAACTGTTGTCTGTGTGTTCCCATTAATAAATTTTGAATCAATTAGTAGATTTTCATGTAATTTGGTAATGATATTCTTCCATTAAAAGATATTATGACGTAGCATCGTTTAATCCTACAGGATGGCATTTGTTTTTTTATCAACATTTTATTTTATATTATTATAACAATAGATGGCGCTAAATGGTAGCAAATATTTAATAGATGACTTACTTGCACTATTTATCATCAATAATCTTATATATAAAATATAATATAATGCCACGACGTTATGATATCATCGTGATGTCTCAAAACAATTGATACAGTATATGATACAAGATGACGCACCAATGGATGATGTTACGATGATGTCACTTCGTGCGACAAAATGACGCCATCGTGATTTGTTTTATATCTATATTGGACAACATTAAATTTAGACACAAAAAGCCAATGAATTCCAAGCACCAAATGAATAAAAAATAAAGGGCACATTCAGAAAATAGGTGATTTTAATTCTTTTTAGAACTTTCTAGAATTTCTAGAATTCTAGAAAGTTCTAGAATTTTTACCTTAAATGGTTCATAAAGTGCTCGAGCATAGGCACGACGGAACTGCAGGCACTCCTAACTTTTCTCGATGTATAAATATATTTATTAATTCATTATATTAGTTTGTAATATTTAATTTTATCATCAACAATCCTATACAATTCTGTTATTTTGTATAACAAATAATAAAAATCTATCTTGTAGAACAGGGGTAGTCAATCTTTTTATACCTACCGCCCACTTTTGTATCTCTGCTAGTAGTAAAATTTTCTAATCGCCCGTTGGTTCCACAGCAATGGCGATTTATAAAGTAGGGAAGTAACTTTATAAAATTTATAAAGCAGAGTTACAGCAAGTTAAATAATAATTACTTACCAAATACTTTATGTCGAAGTTTGAAGAATTAAATCTTTATAAAACAACTTACTGTAGTTAAATCTATCTTTTTATTTATACTTTGCATACATAGAAGCATGAAGTCT
>WUQG02257737.1:2012-20249 GCA_011317285.2 Androctonus mauritanicus | reverse complement strand
TTAATGAGGTATGCCTGTATATCGCAAATCAACTTCTACATTATATATTCCAATAGTATGTCAGATATAAATTTTCCAATCTTTGCCAATGAGCATATCTTTATATCTATTTTAAAGTAGATGAATCCATGTTTTGTTCTAATGATAATCCAATAAAATGATACATCAGCTTTATTTGCAAAATATTGCAAAAGTTTCTCAAACAAAATCTATATTCTCAACTTTTCTCTTATCAATGAGCATGCAAAATCACAATTTGGCACACGATTTTCAATATCCAGGATTATACTTTATTTGTAGGTGATGGAATTCATTAACTTGTATGTCATAAGGGAGAACTAAAACGTATTCTTCCATTTTCTATTAGTGGTCTACCATACTTATTAAGGATTTTTCCCCCTCTTCCCTCGTACTTTCTTATTCTCTTTTCACTTCATTCTAAATTCTTGAAACAAACCACTTATTGTTTTGTATCTCTTATTAAAAATAAAAAGGAAATATTGATAATATCTCTCTATTTACTTCTTAAAAATGACTAATGTTCGGCAAATTTCCTTCACTTTAATACAATGGTGTACCATAAATTTTTTATCAGTACAATTCTGTTATAATTTGTTCTATTTTTATTACAGAAATTCTGCTTTGAAATATGTCACTGAAATCTGTTTTTTTTGTATTCTCGCTTTTTATACTACTACTTTTTAATAAGAAGAAAGAATTTATTTTTAATTACTTTATTTTTTTCACTGATGATTTGTAACATTGAAATCTTACTTTTATACATTTGTTTAAAACAAACAGATTTGTTATACTTGAATTATGAATAAAAAATTACTCATGGATTATAATTTTGAATTAACCATTTAATTTTACAGGAATGGACGATGGCGTTCTGTTTGGAGTGTGACTTTTCCATCAGGTTCTGATGTTGCTGAACTTCAGGGAATTGTTAAAGTGCAGGTTGGTTAAATTCATGTGATATTATATTGATATTCTTTCTTATCATTTTTTAATTGTTTTCAATTAAGTTATGGAAATGTTTTATTTTCCATGAGCACATTCATATTTTTAAGAAAGTTAAGCTTAAATAAAGATATACATTAATAATAATATTTCCATTGTAAAATAATAATAATAAGCCTATTAAAGAAAATATAAATTATATAGTACAGATATCTTCACTTCACAAAAGTCGAACATTTATATAAAAGCTTTAATAAGCCAAAGTGAAGAAGAAATTACCATTAATTTGTATGAGAAAATTTTTTGAGCATTCCCAAACCCAAAAAATAACCTACCAAATCATAGCAAATAACACAAAATCTATATAATATAATAAAAGCAAGACTGATATGATAAATATACAGCCTATATAAAGTAGAAATGATATATGTGCACTGTGTACTTTCAGTTATGGTGCCACATATGTTTTCAGTTAAGCCATCATATTGCATACAGGCTATACTGTATGACAGTGGTGTTCAACCGTTTTTGCTATGCAAGCTACTTTCTATATTATATTATTCGGAGATCTATTCTCTTAATTAGATCATTTTCCATAACCTGATATCTGATTATGTACAACAATGCAGTTAAATGAGCTCTCTTACTCTGGAGGACCCACTCTCCCAGACCTGAAAATGTTAAAGAAACTAAAAAACTTTATTTGAATATTTAAAAATTTATTTATCAGCTTTAATTATTTTAATACAATAAAAAAAATCTCCAGTATAGTAAGCTACTGCGTTACACGTGACCATCCAGACTTTTTTTTTTGTAAAAGTGAAAATCCTCTTTGAATTTCTTTTGATTAGCAAAAACAGGTATTAATGCAGGCCTATTGTAAAAGTGAAATAGTGTTAAGTAACTTTTTGCAAAACAGAAAATACTTGTATTTTCCTGACTTATGTAAATTAACTTTACATAAGTCAGAAAGATACAGGTAATATATATAGTAAATTTAATATATTTGTAGGTTACAAATGTTGAACATGTTAGTTTACACTATTTAAAATTTCATATAACTTGATATATTTATTGTTGATTTTAAATATATTGCTACTGATATGATATTGTTTCATGTAACTTTTTTTTTTTTTTCAATCAAAAAAACAATATGGAATCATAATATTCTGCAAATCAATCACTATAATCCACATAATCTCAGGAATTGTTGATTCATAATTTTTATTAAAAAATTATTATTCCAAATAATATATCTAGTAATTTAAATTATCTAAGAAAATTCAATCACAATTATTTGCATAAACCAGAGAATACTTGTGTTATTTTTTTATTGTTTCTCTTTGCCATTTAATTTGGATTCTAAGTTATTAATTTATAAAATATTTCATATGGTTAAAAATTTGTCATCTAAAATATATTTTGAGAAAATTTGTTAAAAATAATAATTTAAGGAATAATCATAAATGAGTAGTTTTAGAAAAACTAATTACTTATTTTCCAAATGTTTGTGCCATTTTGAAATGATTAAAAATGCAGGATTAAAATTTATACCATCAAAATCATCAGTGTCATAACCTCTGTATTGAATTTTTGAATTTTGTCATAAAAAATATAATACAGTAGTTTCTTAAGTTATATAGGGTTCCATGATTTTAGAAATGCAAATAGATAATAATGAAAATATTCTTATTCTAATTTTAGTATGGACAAACTGTCATTCAGACAATATACACTTTCAACTTCAACTCGATTTTAAAGTCTATCCAATTAGTTGAACTTAATGTTCAAATACGGGATATTTTTATTACATCTGTTCATGTCAACAGTGTTGTATTTGGACCAATAACTTAAAGAACTTCTATTTTAAAAAAATCTTTTATTTTCTATTTTTTTGATGAACTGAAATATAACTGAGGAGGGTATAATTTGCCGAAATGCTGAAAAGGAAAATAAAAGAGTTTTTAAAATAGAAGTTCTTTAAGTTACTGGTCCAAGTACAACACTGTTGACAAGAACGGATGTGATAAAATTATCCTAAATCATCTCTAGTCATAAATTAATATTTCATAGCAAAATATATTTTGTTGAAATTTATTTTTCAATGAGATATCTAAAAGAAGTTTATCTAAAACAAACAGGACTCTCCTGATTTAGAACATTTTGAGTTGTCTTTCTGCACTTTATTAAATTGTTTGAGAAATGATATAAGTGAGCAAATTCATCATTACTCTGTATTCAAGTTTGTAATCAATAATAATAATATCTAACCTCCTAGTCATTTCAGATACATATAGATTGTCTAAATGTTCTACTTGTTGAGAAAAGAAAAGTATACAATTTATTGAATAAAATTTTTATCATCATTAAATCATTAAAAAATTTAATTTTTAATAAATGGCTTGATATCTTTTTAGACCATTATATGCAGTAATAGAAGGGCCTCTTCGTAACGAATTTAATAAATGAAGATGGCTATTATATACAAAATAAATTTCTAAGAAATATTTAATATCTTCCAACAAATCTAAATGATGCAACATTTAAAAAGTTATGCCAGTGGTTTTCAACCGGGGTGCCGCGGCACCTTAGGGTGCCACGGCGCCATGATTGGGGTGTCGCAAAGTTTAGGCAAAATTGTTATTATTTACGAATCTTTGTGTAATTTGATATTTTTGATGATAAAAATAAATTTAAAAAACAATAGCGAGAATATTATTTTACATATAGATATTTCGACAAAATTCAATGGACTTAAATTTTAATTTTGAATACGTAGAAACGCTTTTTTTTGCATTAAAATGCTACTTCAAACTGTCAATTTTAAAAAATTTTCTTCCCCGGGGAGAGAGTCCCCTCCCTCGACCCCACCCCAGTGTTGCGCGTAATATTCGTTTTCGCAAAAAATTCATCTGCCCCATTAGCCCCCCTTATTCAGATTCTAGATTCGCCACTGGTCAAGGGTGTCACGATTTTTTATCTTTCAATCAGGGGTGCCACTCAATGAAAAAGGTTGAAAAACACTGAGTTATGCAGACAGTAATATTAATTTGTTTAAAACAAATCTCGAAAAATTAGAAAAATCAATATCGTAAATCACTTAGCGAGATAAAAAAAAAATTTATCTCACTGAATGATTTCAGATAAAAAGTGACAGATAACAGAATAAGTATTGAAAATATTACTATTGAAGCTAGTCAAAAATTATAGGAGTTAGATAACAAAACACTGCAACTACTGAATGATGACTATAATAAAAAGAATAAATGAACTGGTAATGTCGCAGATCCAACTGAAAATAAGAATGCCATAAATTTACAATATCTTAATAAAATATTTGCACACAAAGATTGTTATGGATATACCAAATAATATAGTTAAAACAGCAGAAAAGGGATTTTATGTTCCTAAAGGACTCTTATTAAACAGTAAAAATGAATTTGATGCAGAAAATAAAAAACAACAAACATTAAAAAATAAATGATAACGATGCAATATAGATAATATAGATGCAAAAGATAATTTTAACTTTTTAATATATCCTTTATTTCATAGAAACTACTTTTTTTACTACTAAAAGAAAATCATTTTGTAGCTGTAGAGTTTAAAAATTCAACAAACGATTTTATAGCGTTAAATGGAAAACTGTTAAAAGATACATCAATAAAAATAAATGCAAATTTTGTCAATTTGAACTTTGACAAAATATTAGTTAATATAAAGATCAGATTAAAACAGTATCTCCAATATAAATGACAAACAGAATTTCATGAAATCTGCCATTTCATGATTTTCTTTCATGAAATGGCAACAGTATTTTATGAAAGAAAGATAAATTAGTATGAGAGTATGAATGAATAATATAGTTTTAGGATCAATCTGAAAATTATAAGAGTTTATTTAGAAACTGAAAACATTAATAAATAAATTTTTTCCATATAAAAAAATTTTTTTTATCTTATAGGAAGTAGGATTCATTGGAATTTCCGAATAATCTTATCTTACATTGATGTAATTATATTTGTGAAACAGCTTTTATCTTAATTCTAAAATAAATTTTGATTATTTTAGCAATGATGCAATTTATTTAATCTTTCATTAGCTGATATTGATGCGTACCAAAATGAGTGTTCGTTTAATCTGTACACAACAACTTTGAATTATATCTCTTTCATATCGGAACATTTTCCTTTTCACAATATTTTTTTATTCTTTATAATTTACTGTAATCTGAATACTCATTTTATTCTTAAAATTTATTTTTTAATTTTAACAAAAAAAAATTTTTTTCCTGATGTTTAATTTTTTTTATATTTATTATTTAATTAATATGATCTAAAAATATGAACTTTAATAAATATGCACATTAAAATAAATTATTTCTCGTTATATATAAATATTCATTATGGAATAGAAATTGAGAGAGGTTAAAATTTTTCTGATAAGATTTTTACAGAGAATGTATTTCTATTATCTTTGGCATAAATAAAAAATTCATATCTGATATAATTATATTGAGAATTATTATTAATAAAAATCATTATTATTGCGTAAAAATTATAAACGTTAAAATTTATTCAAATGTTCATTAAATAGGTTGAAATGATCAGAGTACACTCAGATGACAACCAAAATATTCTGACAGAGTTGTAGCTGATTGGAAATTTCAAGAAAGCAGAAAGCAGTAAACAACAATATTGTAATTAGAGTGATGCTCACATATTTATGTCAAATGATTGAATTTTAGAATTAATGCATCTTAAAAGTTCATCAAACTGAATAACAGTCAATTGCAGATGGTGTTTGAATGTATTTTTATCTTCATTTTCTATTTCATACTGAAAATTGGGAATGGATTCTCAGGTGGTAATTGTTCATTCACACCCGAAAATCTATTCTTGAGTCCATAATTTCCTCTTTTCCTATCTATTCTGTTTATTAATGTGACTGTCTAACTGCTGCAATAACATATCAGACACATCATCTATCTCTTCAAGCACAAGATCCACCATTTCACCTCAGACTATAAACAGACCTCCACTCAGAACATGTAAATGAGTTTAAAATTTGGTCCGAATACACACTGAGTTTGTCTCTAAGCGAACATAGTCTGAGTATATTCTGATCATGTCAATCTAGTTTAGCATCAACTGTTTGGCATTCTTATATCTGCAAGTAGGGCATAGCAGTCAATGGATTAAAAAAGTGTATATACTGAAGCATATCTCTTAGAATGATCAAATATTTTATAATAAAAAAACATTTCCTGTTATAGGAACTGAAATGTATGAAAACTTTTAAATCTCGTTCATTGATTATAGGTAATCCTCACTTAGCAACCTACCTGTTTAGCAATTGCTCGAACTTACAACTTTTTTTTTTAATGGAAAATTTCATTTTCACCCATATGCGTCCTTACAACTTCCATTATATTACATTTCCCACACCCATAGTTTCAAAAAGCTGATGGAGAAAGATGGAGAAAAATGCTTTGTGCATAATTAAGATATAGATGCCTTCACAGCCATGAGAACTTAAGCGAGTAACTTGTTCTAAAATACATAGAAACAAGTCATTCACTTATCGACTAATTCGTTCTACGACCAAGTCTTGAGAATGGAACTTGGTCGTTAAGTGAGGAGTACCTGTACAGTAAAAATAGTTTCTCTTTTCTAGTATAATCACTGCCCTGAAGCAAGTTCTTATATTCACTTAATGAGAGAATTATTAAATAAAAGTGGGTGGGCATTCAATAGATCCTACGGGAATATTAATAATAGGCTTCGATGTTCATGTAGGAGTGTAAGCCAGGCATCTATATGAATACCAAGATAAAATCCAAATTCAAAATAAAAAAATTCCAAGTATTAATGCTGATCACATTCACAAAACAGGAGAATAGGCCAAGTGTTAATATCTGAATTCTTCTTTCCTCTAAAAGGAAGTTTCTTTTAAAATCAAAATTCTTATCTAATTCAAATAATTCCTCTCCCTATTATAGAAATATAATGTGGATTAATAAGCAGTGAAAAAACCCCAAAAATAATGGAGTTTTCCCCAACTGAGGTATTTCTATAAATCTAAATTAAAGTATGAATGTCAAATGGGAACAATTTTTATTTAAGGAAAACGTTTTCAACAACAAACCGTTATCATCAGGCTTACATAAAGCAATAGAATAAACAGTAAAATTGATAGTAAAGATGTATTGAAGCAGTTTGTTGTAATTAAGTATGAATGTGTTTGTAGGTGTATGGGTCAATGACATGGAGATAAACTTCCTAAACTGTATTAGGTGAATGAGGGGACCCTGCTATGGAGGAAACTCCTGCAAATCAGCAAGTGTTATGTAGAAGGAGAAAAAAAAGAAAAATTTCCTCCTAGCAAGTGTAATTCCTCTCCCTATTATAGAATAGGGAGAGGAATTACACTTGTAGAAGGAGAAAAAAAAGAAAAATTTCTTTTTTCTCCTTCTACATAACACTTGCTGATTTTGAAGAAAAAAATATTTATCTTTAATTAATATAATTAAAATATTATTTTAATTATATTAAAAGAAAAATATTAATAGTAAAAATTTTAAATATGGATTCAAGAATAAAACAATAAGATTGAGATAGTTTCTCAAAACAGCCAAATATATCAGATATTAGAAATTTAAAAGATGAAGTTAATTCAAAAATTAAGAATTATCGAAACCTTTTATAACAGAATTGAAATATTGCATTAACTGGCATAAAATAAGTAGATATCAAAAACTTTCAAAAAATTTTATCAGAAATAATGCTGAACTATTGAACTGGACATTACTCAATATCGAATTTTATTAGATTTTCTTATTTATGAATTTAGAAATAAAGTTGTTCGGAAAATGATATCCGAGTATCAAATATTGAGAGAAATGTTTAATAAAGACCCATTTGCAACATTGATATAACATTGATTGCTAGACATGAAAAAGTATTAAAAAAAAACAATCGAACTTCCTTCTTTCTTGTATCAAGATTTTAATTGAAAAGAGATGGTAAAACTTCAAAATTTATCAGAAGCATTCATAATTAAATATAGAGCTAAAATCAATTGGGATGATATTGTTTTCAATAGGCAATTCTTAGATAATTTTATTAAAGATACAGCAATCTACAGAAGAATTACATTAGTTTTATTAGCAAAAATTTGTAATAAGTAATTTGTAGTTTTATTGTTAAATTTGTAATATTTTTTGGTCATTTACCAATATATGGGGGCAGTATTGTCATTTCACTCATGTCTGTATAGACAAGTCAAAGACTAGCTCAGATTCAAAGAGTATATTCCATCAAAATGAATTAAGATCATCATTAAAAGCTATGAATTATTTGAGTCTTAGCTGTGTGGAACTTTCTAATTTATGCACAGAACTCAACTAAAAAGAAAAAAACTATAATTTTGATGGAACCTCTCTTTGGGAAAAATTATAAAGTATATGTCAACTGTTTTTCTCGAGATCAACACTTGTCAGGAAATTACTTAATGAACAAATGTACATATGAAAAACAGATCAGACATGCCCAAAACTTTCCCAAAAACAAAACTTGGTGAAATGGAGGCTTCTAAAAAAAGATATTCAAGTCTAACCGAAAGGACGAAAAAGAAATATATATAATTAGTACTATGAATGCTAGTATATTCAAGCCAACAGGAAAGAAAGATAGGGAAACTGAAGAAATGATATATAAACCTTCTTGTATTATTGAATACCATAAATATATGGGAGGATAAATCATTGCGATAGCATTAACCATGTCTATTCTTCCATACAAAAATCTGTTAAGCAATATAAGTTTTTCTACATGTTAGACATTGGTATATTCATCGTTTCGGTTATATATAAATCCTATAATCACCAAGTGCTCCTTGTTAACTTCTGGCATGATGCATAATTCAGTCAATATTACAAATCCATGTTCCAAAACCAACAAGAGGCAGGAAACACTAAGATAATCTTTCAGACAGAAAAAGGCATTTTCCTGCCATGCAAGAGAGAAAAATTACATTTCAATGGTGTAAAAAGTATTACAGCAAAAATAAGCACAGAGAACAAAATATTATCATGAAGAATGCAAAGTATCATTGAGTGTGTGTCTTGGTATGATAATCCTTGAAACAAGGATAAACTATTAACTTGGAATAGTTTAACTTATATGGTATGATATTTGTATATATTTATTGAATATAGAATGCAGTAAAATTTCTTGTATAAATTTATATTCTTTTGTTTCTTTTATATTCTACTGAGTGGTTGGCATCCTTTTTTCCCCGGGTCAGACTAGTATATTGAGAGTTCACATTTTCAGATCATGTTGATGTAGTTGTGCAATTGATCAAAATGTGTTCAGTCAGTCTACATTTAAAGTATAAGTGTGGTTGAAATGTCACTGCCCCATGTAATCTGCTAGTGACGTATTAAAAATTTTTCTTAGGGATTCAATTTTAAACTAACAAGTGCAAATCTAACTGCAATCAAATTCTTTGATGGGTCGCTTCAAATGTTGTCGTGGGTCACTCGGTGACCTGCAGGTTGTAAGTTGCCGACCCGTTCTACTGTATAGTAAAATAATATAATATGTAATATTTAGTATTTGTTTATATTATTTATACCTATTGAATATCTTTTTCAAAAAAATTTTAAATTTTATACACATTTATAAAAATTCTGTTCATGTTTATTGGTAGGCAATTCAATAAAACAAACATTCACTAGGAAAATGTTTATTTTTTCTTACATTTTTTCATAAAAACGAAATATATTTCATATAATTGTATTATATTTCTCTTCAAATTTATTATTAAGAGACTCAATAAAACATATTTTAAATAAATAAATTTGTCAAATATCTGAAGAAACTCATTAAAATATCTTCACATTCATTTGTCAACCTTGTCAATTTAAGTCAGATTAAATGGTCTTGGGAAAATTGTCAGTCAACTTGGAAAAAGTGCAGCTGAAGAAACATCCAGTTTCACATCAGAAGTTAAATATAAATTATCTTGTAATTCTTCAATAAAAATAAAAATTACAGTTAAAAATTAAAGAAATTAAATAATCAATTAAAAATAGGATTATTCCTAAATATTGTACTATAATCCAACTTTGTAAGTATTCCTAAGAAAAACTAAAAAAAATACTAGAAACAAATGAACGTAAAAAATATGCTGACATTTTAAATGGACATGGCATGCTAGCAACTATCTCCTGCCATTCCTTCCTGGGAAAATTCTGTTTCACTTACTAACCTTAATGTTAACTACTATTGGTTAAATAGGTTTTTTTTTCTGAACCAATAAAGCAAAACAACATATGATATACTATAATCGTACAAGGATGATCAGTTTACACTCATATTTCTTGATAATACATACTATGTAATTTTATAAATTAAAACAAAATTATTAAAAATATAGAAAAACAATATCAGTTAATATAAATTGCTTATAAAATGATAATTTTTATAAATTTGTGTTTTTAAGTGAATATGGGGATAATCTAGCTAAGAAAATTTGCATATTTTAAGTTAGAAAAACAATTTTATATTGAAATATAGTCCGATTTTAATCACTCATGGCTTATTTTCTATAGAAAAGATGTGGCTATTTAATAAAAATAACAACAATTTGAATAGATGGCTAAACAGTCAAAAGATAAACCTATAATTTTCAACTTAACATATGCAATTACTTCAACAAATAAATAAATTTAAAATAATTAATTAAACAGTAATAGAGAAAAAATATTTCAACAAATTTTTTATAAACAAAAAATTTCAGAATTTTTTGATGAAAAATGTGAGAAGCATTTTTATATATTTATGATTTTTTAGCAATTTTTCAGTTAATTAGGTTTAACTTAAAAACTGCTAGCATGTAGGCTGCACATAGAAATTTATATTGCTGACACTAGAAGAGTTTAATGTCTTTTTATAAATGTTTAGCATTTATTTATTGTAATTAAATGTTTACAGTTTCAATTTTTTTCACATTTGTCAAAAAATTCACAAATGTGGGATCTTGTAAACCAAGAACTATATATAAAACTTAACTTATAAAAACAATGACTATACATTATTCCAAATGTATACATCTTTAAAATATTTTTTAACCATATACAAAGTGGAAAAAATCCAAATAATTTAATAACTAATCATAGATTTAAAAAAATCTGTTAATGCTAACAAATATGAAGTCATGGGTGGGCTAGCAGATGATGATCTTCAAATGAGTTGATTATGCGAGCGAGTACACCTGCAAATCCTATCTCAAACTATAACAACTGTAGTTGGAAATTTTTCCTAAACTGTTCAACATTCAATTCTGAACACATTAAAAAAAGCATCAAAGTCGAACAGTTCACTCAAAAATGAAAAGATATTTTACATATAAGTCATGTCACATACCCTTCTATATCTAGTTCAGAAAATTTCTGAAAGAGGATCATCTTTCTATTCAATTGGAATAAAAAGCCACATTCACAGCATGTGCAATTCAGTGTGCATGTGCAATATAATGGCTGATTACATATATTTGATGGAAATGATTGCTATGATCATATGGTATGGTGCTGCTGGTGCAAATATTGCTGCAGCATCTTGGCTTTATCAGGAAAGACATCCAGACAGCAGACATCCCTCAGATCTAGCATATGTTAGTTCAGGGGTCGACAACCTGTGACCCACAGCAACATTTGAAGTGACCCACCAAAGAATTTGATTCCAATTAGATTTGCACTCATTAATTTAAAACTGAATCCTGAAGAAAAATTTTTAGTACATCACTAGCAGACTACTTGGGGCAGTGGCAGTTTAACCACACCTATAATTTAAATGTAGACTGACTGAACACATTTTGATCTACTGCACAACTACATCAACCCAATCCCAAAATGTGAACTCTCAATATATTAAAGTCTGACCCAGGGTAAAAAAGGTTGCCAACCACTGTGCTAGTTGCTTGAAATTGGCAGCATTCCTACAATGCTCAAGATCACATCTTTCAAACAACAACTGATGAGGTCACCTTTCATCTTTGAATCTGTTGCTGTTAACCTGTACTGAGGTTCATTGAAGTTTATACATGCCATGGAAGTGGAATAAAAAAACAATTAAAAAATATTCAGTCCTGATTTACTCAATGTAGTTATTGCAGAACAATTTTTTTGCCTTTATTGAGTGAAAATACATGTGTCTGACAATGGATTCTAAATTTTTTGATTGACAAAATTTTTTTAAAATTACACTTTAAAGATAAAAAATGTGAATGGATTGGATCAGTAGAATTTTGTTTATTTTTCATTGAATCTTATTGATTCTTGTCTTACTGTGATTTCTTGTTTTATCTTATTGGTTCTTGCTTGTAATGCTTGTTTTTCAACCCTTAATTATCTATCTAGAAATAAAAATCTTGTCCCAATTCAGACTTAAAATGGGGACTTTTAGAATGATGTTCTATTACTGTTCCAATTTAAACACTGCACATCTGACACACACCAGTTATAAATTGTTATACAAATTACTTATTATGCAAGTATGTGGTTTGAGTCCTGCTCAGAAAAGATTTCTATTTCAGACAGACAATATATGCTTATATTAATGAGAAAAAGTCTTGCAATTTATATTTATACCTTTGGAGTATATCATTTGAAAAACTCTCTGAACTTGTATAGGGAATAATTAGATGGCATGGGCCATTATTAGGTTACAGTACCATATGCAGATTTTTTCTTTTTAGAAGAACTACAATTTTAATTTTTATTAATTTTTAAATTATTAATAATGATAAAGAGTTTTGGCTATAGCAGAAATCCAAGGCTTAGACCTTTCTAGTAATATCATATTTATAAAAATTGGTACAGCAGTTTGACTGCAAAAAAAGATTTATACACATCTAACCAGCTACATTTATCATCATCATATCAAATTAGAAAAATTTTTATTATAGATAAAAATTATTCAGATTATTAAATTATAGTTTATTCTAAGAACTGACTTAAATTTTATTTATTCTTTGTAGTATTTTATATATATATTTACCATATCATCCATTTCTTCATCTTTACTATAACGGGCATAGTCTTTTCTCAAAGTTCTCATAAGAATCATACTTACTAGACCAACCAAGAAAATTACCATCATGAAAGAATTGAAAATGGAAAACCAATGTATCTATAAAATTTAATAAATTATTATTTATTTAAATTAACAATATTCATTTAAATATAGTCATATAATAGTATAATTACATAAGAAAAAATATATATATGACCACTTGTACTTATGACAGTGATGTAATCAGTAAATTTTGTGAGTAATAAATACGTGTGTGTTTGTGTGAGTGTAGGAAGGAGTCTATGCACAAGGATCTGATATATGGAAAGCATCCTTTTCGTTACATGTCTTCTCATAAACATGAAATACTTTTCGTGTTTGGCTTTTATATTTGTGTTAATTATTATGATGAAATGGAGTTTAATAATAAATATTGATAGTGGGGAATTTATAAATTTTCAGCATTTCTGACTTCCAACCACTTTGAATTTATGACCATGGAGTTTAATTCAAACCACATCATAAACTGATGACTACTTATATTTACTCATTTATTAGACCATTTAATAAATACTAGACCAGCAACTGGGAATTGAGGATGCATGGATCAGAAGATGAACCATTAATATAATTTAGGTGATCTGATATTTTAATTCATTATAGAAAAAGATTACTAAAAAACTTCAAAAATCATACAATAGGAACTGAATTCATGACTTCAATAGAAATCAATTTAAACTGAAGTAATAAATTGTTGTGGTCATATATCACAAATACCCTAAATTTATGAATTTCTTTCTATAATATTTATGATACAATATTAATCATCATAATAAAAACCTTTTAAACAAAAAACTACTGGAACTAGCTAGAAAAAGAATGCTGTGGATACAGACCATTACTCAAACTCATGCATGTAAACTGCATTAATCAATTAATTTAGTTATTATATCACTGTCATCAGTACAAGTAGTCATGTATAAATAATCTTCAAATTTACAACATTCAAATTAGGAAAAGAAAAACCTAAGACTGATAAAATAGCAAATATATCAAGTTACTTTTATTTATTAAAGCATAAGTATGATAATTTTTTCCAAAATAAGGAAATTTATAGAATTTTATATAAAAGAATTTTCTGAATCTTTCCTAAATATGTGGAGGTTCCCAATTTATGACAGTGATTATTTACAATGAAAACGATACTTATAATGGCTGCCATCAATGATTTTGCAATAATAGCAGTGTAAGGTCATGGGACCCTGAGAAGAATTTTATATAAATATACATATAATATTTTGTTTGGTAATAAAAATTAATTTATGTCTGTAAAAAGTGAAGATCAAATAATTGGTAAGGAATGTACCACTCAGCACAAAAGTTGTCTCACGTATATTATTGAAAGTAAATAATCAAAATAATGTAGAGACAAAAATGATCTTATTACGTGCAGGTGTCGCCGAAAGAACGAGAAATTGTTTATTAATTATAGACAACACAAAAAAATTAATGGTTTTGTTTTTCTTATCCCCAGCAAGAGAGGGGAGAAGGTTAAAAATTTTTCCCAAAAAGAACGGTGTGGGTGGTCCCAAGTCTTCAGACAGACAAGATGTGTCGCAGATTCGCTTGCTGGTCCCGAATCGGACAAGTTGTACTAGGCATTCGCTCAAAAAGTCTTGGGAAGTCAAGACCAATTAGAATGGCTGCCTCGATTTTCAGTTTCAGCCAATTACCGATAGAATTAGCTGAAACTGAAAATCGAGATTCCCTAAATTACCCAAAGGGGAATTTAGGGAATCTTCGAACAACATAACAAAAGGAACAATTAATTACAGTGCCCGCACTGCTATGGAGAATAGCAATGCGGGCACTGTAATTAATTCAAACCACATCATAAATTGATGACTACTTATATTTACTCATTTATTAGACCATTTAATAAATACTAGACCAAAGATCAGAGATGAGAACAACTATTAACTTTTGTGTTAAGGTATTTATCCTCCAATCGTTCTACATGCGCAACAAATTTTGTAAAACTCTTTACCTCCTTTAATAAATCTTCAATTTGTTTGAAGTTGTTTCAGAGTCAATTAAGATTGGGAAGCTTCCACTGTTCACCCATCCTTACCTAAAAGCTCACACACATTCAAGGTCAAACCTGTCAATCCGTCCTCTAGATCCCATAGACCTCGCAGCAACCAATTGACCAAAGAGTTAAGTTTAACACCAGAATGGAAAAGAATTATAATTTCACCATGCAATAATTTCAGGTCTCAAGTCTCTAGATTTATTAGATATACAATCTCGACCCATTCAACCTCATCTTAAATGCATGGAAGCATGAAATTTGGATTCCATGTTTCTGAAAATTTTTTATAGATTTGGTCCAGGCATTCACTCATGTGGGTAGTTTGTAGTGGGTCTGGAATGCATACCATTATGTAGCAATTATCCAATGATTGGGAAATGTTAAAAAATAATTGCTTATATTTGTTAGAAATTTGGTTGTTAGTTTGAACTAAGCCTGACAGATACTTTTGGCAACAGCCACTTTTAGAGCCTTCAAGAACTGTCCCACACCTATGGTGGATCAATTGGAAGTTTGAAGGATGGGATATAATGAACCTGGCTGTACATGGACTCTAAAAATGATATGCAAGACCCAAAATTACATTCAGATCCATCAAGATGGTAAATAACTGCTTGATTATGCAGCCAACTCTAGAAATTTTGGACATGAAAATAACTTAAGCACTGAATGTTTATTTTTACGTTGTGTTTTCTTAGTTTTATAAAATTCTGGTAGATACAAAATACACAACTTCCTTGATTTAAAGAGTAAACAGTGTTTATTCAACATCATTGTGTGCTACTACTTTTTAAAAATATAGTGAATATTCTGAGTCCTAATGGTTGGGGAATGCAACCTCCATTTACAACATTGTGCCTATGGAAAACAGCGTTCTGAATTACGAGATTTTTACAAAAACAAAGTAAAATTTAAAAGCATGGAATACTGATTATTTGAAGACTTAGTGATCTATAGATGTTTCTTATAATAATTTTTATTTTGAAATACAGAATGTAAAAAAAAACTTACCCTATGTTGGAAAAAACTTGGATCAAGGTATTTATCAAATCTATCTTCAAATTTTATTGCAGATGGTTTCCAATTGACCTAAATTAAAATCAGCTATATACAATTTGAATTTTAATTATTGTTATTAAAGAAACATTTGAAAATATACTTCATAAGTGAAAGGAATCTTTCTTCCTTTTTCCAATTTAATTTTTGCTTCACTAGTTAGATTTACATCTACAATGTTATTTCCATTATATCCTATATCAAATTTTTTGTGTGTCCATAAATAATAACTATCATCTGTTGTATCTAACTCACCAACAATACCTTGAATAATAAATTTTATAGTAAGAATTATAATGAAATTTATATAAAAATATTAAATAATACAGTTTAACAATATACATAATGCCTTTTAAAGCATAATTAAAAATTATATAAACTCTAATTTAATCTAAGGGATTAGATAGTATATACAATAATTTGTATATTTGAGCATACAAATTACTGTATATACTCAAATATAAGCTGAGCCATATATAAGCCGACCCCGACTTTAGTACTTAAAATTTAATAAAAAATCGAAACTGATAAATTATATGAATATGATCTTTGATTAATGTCATTTGCCAAAATAAATATTTTATTGGAATTTTATATATATAAACACTAGTATATCAATTTAAAAAGTAAAATTTTACTTTAACCTGAACCGATCCACCGCAGCATGCCTACATAGGATGGTTGGATTATTGTCGAGAATTTCTGCATTGTGGTGCATCAGGCAGCGCAGTGCCACCTATCTGATGCACTTATATAAATGTAGGTTCGAGTCAGCGGTGCAATATGCTCTATTGCTTCAGGATAAGATAAAATTTTACCTGATATTGTATTAAAGGAATTATTGCAAAATTTCCTTCCTGGTCTTCAGGAGACATTCAACAAGTTATGGTTTGGCTTATTACTTCAATTTCTTCAGCCAAAAAAAATTGATTTTTCTGATCTGTGTATAAGCCGACCCTCATACTTCAGATTTTGAGGAAAAAATCTCAGCTTATACACGAATATATATGGTAAATATCCAGAGTCAAATCAATCCCTCATATAATAATTATTAAAATTACATTTTTAAATCTAAATTATTACACAGAGTCAATTTGGCTTTAGATATTTGATTTGTAAAATTAAATATAAGAAAATACAGCACTTTCTGCAGTTTGGCTTTAACTCTGTTTATTTTTCCTAATGTTTTTGATGTATTATATCCTCTTCAGGTTCTTTAATATTAATTTTAACAGAAAATCGAATAGAACATTCAAAATCAACTACAACTATGACAAATCTTACTATGACAACATTAACGTTTACAAAACTTGCAGGTCAATGACGTTATTTACCGATGATTTGTAAAAATTAATAAAATTAAAAAACAGATATTGAAAATTTAAAAAATTAATTTTGTTTAGAAATATTTCCAGAATTATTTGTCCAAGCATCAAATAAATTTCCATATAATATCAAAAATTACACTTTCTAACATACAAACAATCCACAGTTTTGTAAATTTATTAGCTTTCTTAACTTTTTATTATGAATCTGAACATTTGTATATCAACTGACAAATAAACAACCAATAAATATAAAATATTTATGAACTGCAATAATAGAAACTGTTTGATACAGCGAATTATCTCTATTCTTTATTAAATTAGTATAACCAGCAAACATCAGTGATTTCAATTTATTAGTTATTAAAACTAGTCAAACAAAAATCATAAGCCCTTTATTAATAATTATTGAAGTATTTGGCTACTAAAGTACAAGTCGTACAGCATTTTTCCAGACACTGATGATCAAGCATCTGCTTTAATTGGGACAAAAGTCAAGCACAAAATTCCCATTACTGCTTGACTAACATGGCATCAGAACTAACTTCATTTCACTCAAGTGCCCATCTCTGGCTGGGATCACAAATTTCATTTTAGATTCTGCAATAACATTGTAGTAATATTTTTAGAAAATTAAATTCTGTTAAGACGTTAGTTAATACAGGGTGTTTCAAAACTATGTCAGAAATGTAAAGGCAGGTAGAGGAGACTTAAATAAGCA
>WUQG02257626.1:0-20251 GCA_011317285.2 Androctonus mauritanicus | reverse complement strand
TACGATGCAAAGAATGTTTTAATTTTCTTTGTTATCTCGGTATTTTCTACTAAAATATTCATATCGTCTCCATGAGCAGCCCCTGAGGACGGACTGAATATTAGGGCAAGATTTTTAATTGGAAGAATCACATCAGATTTACCAAAGTCTTGCCTGCTTCTTGACAAATAATCACTGTAACTATTATCGGCTCGATAACTGTAGAAATACACCCAAACTGGACTAAAGGATGAAGCTGCTTGTAACCTGGCAGCTCGCTCAATATATAGGCGATAATTGTGGTCTGTCATGGCTTGAGTTAGCGCTGGAAAGTTTTCTAAGCTCAAATGACTGTTGGCGAAGTACTCTTGTTTAATTTTTCTGCTAATTTGATCCTTCATATTTGGTGGTACCGAGGCATTATAGGATAAGAGATGAGGTGCCACATCATTCCAATATCTGTCAAGATCCTCGAGAATTTGAGGTCTCAGGGCAAATTCTGTTAAACAAAAATAAAAACATCCAATTGCTGGTTGCTAATTTTGATGAATTTTGACAAGGATATTGACCTCCAGTTCTAGATAAGCCTTCGTTCTGAACCGTAGTAAAGAGGATTGGTACGTCATGATGCTCCCTGGCTCGAAATATATCTTCTGGTCTTTTGCAGATGAAATAATTCCCACGACAAGACTCAATTACCGGTACAAAAGGTGCCTGAGGGCAGTGCATCCAGACTCTAAGACCCTTATTGGCGCTAACCAATTTTTCAGCTGGCACCTTCTTCAAACACTCGATCATTGATTTCGAGTCATGTTTGAAACACGAAACAAGACTTGCCAACTTTTTGGTTTGATCCTGGGCATCATAAACCTCAGCCCAGGGGCTGAACGCCACTCCGCCTATGGCTATACCGCTGGAAAATTTTCCTCTGTTTCGAGGGGATAGGTAGTGATACTGGACGCTTGTACCCCCTGAACTGAAGCCAACTAGACTTATACGACTGTTATCACCATGAAAGGACGCTATATTGTCGTAAACCCACTCCAGGGCTAGGCTTTGGTCCTTCAAACCCATGTTTCCGGGCACAATATCATCTCCGGTACTCAAAAATCCTACAGTTTAACCGGATTTTAAAAACTGTCACTTGGTTCACATAATCTTTAATCACTCAACTTACCAAAGGACCCTAATCGATAATTGATTGAAACAAAAACTAAATTGTAATTAAGTTAATTACAATTTAGTTTTTGTTTATTTATTATTTGATTTATAATTTCTATAATTTTAAGTTTTCTCAAAATGTTTGTTAGGTATGTATAATTTATTTAGCATTTACCATTTGATGGTCTGCAGATCTATGGGTATCCATGGAATCAGTTTAGGAAGTCCATGATATCATTTATATAGAAACCCCAACTTTTTAAAACACCACTCAATCAATTGGGAACCATTGATTTAGATGAAATTACAAGTGATACAACTTTTTTAAATGCATCTTACATTTTATTTACAGATAATTACTTTGATTAAAGAATATTAGATACAAGAAATCAATCATTTTCATCAGACAAATTTATTATTATTTTAGTATAATATATATTTCATAAAGATTTTTTGTTTTTATCAAATTAAAAAATAAATTCTTTTATCTTCTCTTTCTTATGTTAATTACTAATAATCTCTGATCAACATATTTATTCTGAATGGTAATTAATAAATTGACTGGACAGAAGATAGCTATTTTTGACTAGTTGCATATGAATTGCACAGTACACATAATCATATATTTGCAAATGTTATTTTATACATATGTATTGATTGGATCAATCACAGAAATTATTGATTACATCTATTGCAAATATAATTTGTTGTAAATGATATCATAAATCAAGAATTACATATATTTTGAAACTAACAATGAAATTGTACAGTGTATAGTTATATATTGTATACAATTTAAATTGATTATTAGTATGTTTTGTATAAAGATGATTTCTTTAAATTGAATTTATATTTTATGTACCTATATTTTATATAGTATTTTATTTTTCTAATAAGTAATTATTTTTAATAAAAATATTCACATGAAATTACATATTTATTATCTTGATTATTAAAAAAAATATATCTGTTTTTATTCATGAATTTACTAAATTTATATATTATGTATTATAAAACTGGTATAATTTTATTACTATGAAAACTTGTCTCGTTTGAAACTTTCAAGTACAGTAAACTCCTGAATATCCAGGTTGCAGATTAACCTTGGCTAATCAGCACCCTGAAAGTAATATTTAATTATCTTGTTTTATTTTAAATGCACTATCTGAAAGATTTTTAAATGCCAAGGTTCATTTCTTTATCATATCTTAGATAAGTGGTGATCAAAATTACAAATATTGCAATAATTTCTTGTTACAAATAAAGTAAGTTAGTGTTTCCTTAATCAATAAATAATAGAATATTTGGTTAAATGTATGAATATATTGTATATTATAATATTTGTATGGATGCAATTTATTTATTTCTTAATATTAAATGCATATTGTCTATAATTCTGACTTTTTAAATATATTGCAGATTATATGGAGAATTGTTACATAATCCAGAAATGAATTTCCCTGGATATCTAGGGAAATTTATTTTCAAATTCTATTTGACATTAATTGAGAATATATTGAATTATCTTTATAAACAGAATGGAAATTTTATTATTTCATTATTACTACTGATATAACTTTACTATAATTGGATAGTATACATTTAAGAAATTCATTAGGAATAATAATTTCAATATGAAATTTAAGTAAATAATTTAAAAAAAATTTTTCCAAGATATTTTTTCTTTTTTTGTGTTCATTTTTGTACATCATCATCATATATAATATATTTTTTGTGCATATTGAATATTTTTTAAATCTTGAAAAATCTTGAATCAAATTAATATATAATAATTGTTATGTAATTAAGATGAATTTTTAAAATGATTCTTTAATATATAATCACAGAAATATAGATAAAATATATGTATGGTATTTAATTTTCAATAATATATAATAGTGTCTTGATTATCTGAGGTAATATGGACCAAGGATACCTTGGATAATACAGAAAGTTTAGTAAGTTATCATCAAATGATCTAGATTTGAATATATTAACACGAAGATGTACATTGTTTTCACATCAGACTTGCTTTTTGAATATGATGACTTTTACAGTATTATATAATTTAAAAATGAATTTTCATTCATTTCATGTTAATTTTCTTTTAAATAAAATTTAAATTGTTTATTGTATAGTTTTAAATATTTTAATTTTATTTGAAACTATTTTATTATAAAAATTAAAAAAAAAAAAATCAGTACAAGATTAAATGACAGTTTGCCTTAGATAATATCAAATCTTGATTAAATAAAACTAAATTAATTGGAACTAAAAACTTTATATAAGATTAGATTAGTTTTATGCTGTCAAATCTCATCTTGTTCATGTATCATTAAAAATGTCAAAAAAGTTTGACAGTGAATTTTTTGTTACTTCTCTTCAACTTCATCATATCATGTATTTCAAATTAGGAATACTCAACTTGAAAGTAAAATCATAATGATTGATATGCTTATTGACACATTATGCTTAAAACTTGGCACTTAATAGTTCTAAAATCTAAAATCCAGTGGCAAAAAAATAAGCTAAATAGGTAATAACTATCATAAACTATTATGCTATAGTATTTATAATTATATTTATATTAATGCTTTTGAAATGTCTTAACATAAGTAGGTACAATAGCATGATATTTTGATATCTAAGAATCAATCAAAAATTTTTATATTAGAATTAATAGGAAATAAATTCCTGATTTACAAATTTTCATTTAATGAACAGTTTTTAATGTCACAATAATCTTTGTAAACTGAGTGATACCTATATATTGAATCATTTTGATATTAAATCTCAGGAAGCACCTATATATACACATAATATAAATCTTTTATTATAGAAAGAAATAAAATTATTTGACTGCAGTATTTTTAATTATAGTAAATTAAGAATGACATATGATTACATTAAATCTGAATGTTTTTGTAAGCTTTATCAAGTAAGAAAAAATATATTGAATTTATTATTATAATTTTTCTAACAAATTTAATTTTCATCTCAGATTAAAATAAAATTATTTTCAATTTTAGAAATTCTCAACACAAAAAATGCACATATTTCATAAAAATGCCATGACATTATGTATAGTATATACATTACAAAATAAATCTTCATATTTTCTGGCATTATTTGAAGAGAATAATGTGCACACATTAATTTGAGTAACATGTAAAACAATGCATATTATTCTTTATTAACTATTGGTATAACTATATAAAATCTAAATTCCAATGAAATTATTATTATATGTTGCAACAGAAAAGATTAGAATCAGTACTCTAGCTGTAAAATATTTATTGCATAAATTTGATAAATGTTCAGATCATTATAAAAATGAATTTAATTAAAAACTGACACATACTTTCATAAAACTTGTGTTTATTTTCTTTTATTTGTTATTTAGAGCTGTATTTGTTTACTTGTAATCACATCTAACACAAAAGGGCAGTAATTCACAACTTCTAAACAAAATTAATTTAAAACTTCAGATATTTAACATGAAAAACTACAATTTCTTCTATGCTATTAATACTAAGCATTCCTTTTATTTAGTAACAATATATTAAATAAATATTTCATTAAAGAAATGATATGTGGTGCCATTTGATTCCACAAAACTATTTCAGAATCATAGTTATATTTTGCAAGGTATCTGAAGGAGTGGATATAGTAGCAATAATCACAAGTAATATTTTATAATCAGTTTATTATTATTATATATTGATTCAATTTTTAATAATTAAAATTATTATTGGGAAGTTATAATTTAACAAAAAAATCCTATAAAAATTGTTCTATAATAAATATCTATCAGATTAGATATCATATATCTAAAAGGAAATTTAATTATTTAGAATATTAAGTTTATGTAAACAGTTCTATTTAATATTTAAAAATTTGGAATATTGATTGCAATTGACTAGTTCCTAAGTAAAAAATTTATAAATAAAATTCTTTAATTAGAAATGTTTGGTAAGAAGCTTTAAGATATTATTTATCTAATCATTTTTCAAATAATTAAAATTTATAAAGCAGTTTAATCTATTTATAATAATAATTTTAATATTAAATCATTTAGAATGTTAATATTCTGGGAATTGATAAATGATTTTGATATTTGTTATAAAAAGTTTTTAAGTGAGAAATTTATATGGAATAGTCATTGCATTTGTAGAAATATATTTTACATGAAGGGCTTTTCAAATTAAAATGTCTTTTCAAATGATTGAAAACAATTTAGTTGAAGTGCATATGGTTTTTTATAGTTATCTGATGAATGCACAATAAAGTGTCTAAAACTAAAATGAACTGCAAAAAATATATATATATACTGCTGATACTACAAATTGAGATGATACGATATGTTACACACTGGAATCTGAAAAAAATAAATAATTATAAATATTCAAATAAAAATATATTTATATAAATAATCACAAATAAGTAAACATCAAAGTCAAAACAGTCTAGCTTTAGGCAGAGAAAAACATTTTATTACAATTAAAGAAGCATTTTTGACCAGAATCAGTTGGTCTACATCAGCTTACAGAAATTATTTTCTAACCCATTAGAGCTGATAGTAATTAAGGAATCATGAACTTTTTCACACTTCTGTAACAATGGAATTGTAAATAAAACAACCTGGAGAATTGTATCAGTTCTCATTGTAATGGATATTTGATACTTCATTTCTTTAAGCTAATGTATACCAACTAATTCAGGTTGAAAGTATTTCTTTAATTGTAATAGTTTTTTCTGCCTAGAACTAGACTGTTTTTGACTTTTACAAAGAGACAGAATATCTACATTCTTAGTAATATAAATTTTATAGATCATTAACTAAATTGTGCCACTTTAAAATATAGTATTTAGAAATTATGCTTAAAATTATAATAAAAAATTATTTTTCATAGATAATATACTGTACAAAAATGTATATAACCTACTGAAGATTTCAAAATTTTAATCAAAATTAATTTCTGAATTCTTAAATTATAATTTCATAAATGATTTGAAAAAAAATTGAGAAAATTCTTAGTGCCATAAGTTCATAAAAAATAAATCTGAAATTTAAAAAAGAAAATGTAAATCTAAAAACAAAATTGTTTAGAAAATATTACAATATTCTTCTTTCTTAATGCTGTTTTATGAGTCTACCTTTCAACATTTATGACAATTTGTACTTCCAAGATCAATTATTTACTATGGAAATTTGCACTTATGATAGCCATCCCAGCATCTAATGTTTCTTTTAATTCAAAAATATTTCCAGAAATGTTTACAATGATACCACATGCCATAAAATATTCATCTTGCAGAAATTTATTCAGATGCTTTCTTTTTCTTATTCAGGAAAACATCTGAAAATGAGTCCATATATATCAATACCTATAATTTGTGTATTAGAAAAGAATCAAGCTTAATAATTTCTATAATCAATGAAAAATCCCTAAGAAATCATTTTATTTTTATTTTTTGTCACTAAACATTTAAGCAAGCTAAAATTTTAGTTTTCAATGTATATTCTTATATATACAATATTACAAGCAGAATCTCCCTTTAAATCAAACTAGTTTTCCCTAGTCAAAATTAAACAAATAATCAGTCAATACTAGTTTTAATTGTCACTAATTAAGTAAATCTAGTTTTGAATATTTCAAACTAGTATTGATTGAAGCTGAAATTGGCAAAACTAATTTTGTTATGACTAATTTTGGAAATTGGTGGGAAGAATTGCAAATATGCAGAATAGTCAATTTATCATCTGGTTCTTAACTAAAAGTTGTGCTATCAGCAAATTTATATTCTGATATTTTTCTTGTAAAAATGACTGGCTGTAAAGGTAAATTTGATGTAATGATAAAAAAAAATCTTCACAACAGCATTAATACTATAAATTGGCAAAGAAAATATATATAATAATTTCTTATATAAGAGATAAGTTAGTGGCTATAATCGCATTTTAGAAACTCGAAGATATAACATATAAAATGATATAAGAAAAAAGTGCCCGAAAGAAACCAAAGAAATAATATTTTGTTTAATATAATAATAATAATAATAATAATAATTAAGCACAGTATTTATAGTCGTAATAATTATTTAAAAATTGGCTTAAAGTATGCTGTTTTAATTTTGTTGGTTTCAATCATGTATATACAGTATATCGATGGTTTCAATGATCTGTGGTTAGTTTTTCGTTGGTTTTTATTAAGGATGTTTAGTTTTTATATACATAAAAAATTTTTTTGACAAACTGTTCATCCCCTTGGTTTACCCAGATCAGAATAAAACTTTTTATGATCTGGATTCAATTAATCAAAACTAAATAATTCAGAAAATACATGAATTGTCTGTAAATAAAATAAAAAAAAAAGTAAGTTTTACTGACTATGAGAAAGTACCGATTGCTAGAAATATCTCTCGTAATAATGATCTCTCATGTGACTTTAAATAGTTGAATAAAACCATATTTTTTGTTTTCGGATTTTATAAATCCGAAACAGAAAAGATTAGATATAAAAGTTTAGTAAAAGAAGATAGCGATTTAAATAGGTAGGATTTTCTTATGTTTTATTATTTTTTTAATTGCTGTTAAGAACTTTTCTAAGACGACCGTCATAATATATTTATATACAGTACCATGACCATCAAATAATAATTATCTACAGTAAGGGTGTCAAACTCAAAGGCTAACATGGGCCAAAATAAAAAGGTTTGAGTTTAGGTGGGCCGCAAAAAAAAACTTCAATATTCATAGAAACGTATGTTTATTTCGAAAAGTACAGAAATGATCGAATAGATGGCGCTCGATGAAAATGGCGATTTACTTTGTTTAGCTTGTCTCAAGAAGTTTTTGCCTAACGAGGATGTTCTGGTCTGTTCTGCAAATCGTTCTCATTTATTTCATCCTACTTGTGTTAAAATTCCTACACATTTATTCAGGAAAATGTCGAAAGCTAATAAAGAATCATGGAAATGTGCTGATTGTGCTGACCTTACATCTGTGAATCAAAATGACGACGTCCTCATTTCAGGTGAGCCTATTAGTAACTTTGTTTCGAAAGAAGATTTAAGCCCGTTTCATGATATATTGGAAGGAGCATTAAAAGTATACAGCGACCGAATTGTCTCTCAATTGTCAAATGTTTTTGAAAACACTTTAAAGGCAGCTTTAAAAAAGGAAAGTGCGAATATAGTGTCTCTTTATCTTGAGGAGATAGACGGTCAGTATAAACTTCTTACTTCTCAAATTCAGTCTCTTACGGTTAAAATTGATGAAATCAATGAAAAAATTGATAAGTGGCATCAAGTTAATCAAACATGTTTAAATATCGATCAGTTTTTGCAATCTAGCATTGATAAAATTAACTCTTTATTACGAGACAACTGGGCTACAACCGAAAATATAACTGAAGTAACCCGAAATTTCAAAGAATCTCATAATCCAGACATTATGCTTAATTCTGGTCAACCGTCAAGTGTTGATGACGTAGATAGTTTAACTAAGAAGAAATCTTATGCCGAAATAGTAAACACTAATCTTAACAACCAGAATTTCGATGCCGAAGTTATAAAGAATAAGATAATTGCTAATACTTCTTCTAATCATATAGTTGGAAATACATCGAGAGGACTTGCTAACAATGTGTTAAACGATAATCTTGGTTTAAAAGTCATTAAACCTACCCTATTATATGATAAAATATTCATATCGCGCCTGGACCCTGCTACATCTCCAAATGATATTAAACAATATATTTATTCTAGATTCAGTTCTGAAATTTCAATCAGAGTTTTCCAGTGTAAGACAAGATACCCTACTTATGCCTCTTTTTGCGTATCTCTTCCAATTAGCGAAATGTCTCGCCTTCTAGATCGCTCTTTTTGGCCTGATCACATTATCATTCGTAAGTTTCATTCTGAGTATCGTTCTATAAAATTGCCTGTTCAAGGGGATATGACGAGCTCTTCAGAGCTTCAGATCACAGCATCGAATTCACAATTTCAAGCACCTCAATACAAGTATTCTGGTAATAAATCGGACGATGCAAGATTATAGCAATTACGGCATTTACAGTTTCAACAGTCTGACTTTATCGTATTTTATCAAAACGTTCGATCTTTACGCAATAAAATTGATCAATTAGAACGAATCTTATCGTATGGCTATCATCTTATCTGCTTGACAGAAACTTGGTGTTCGGATGAAGACAGTGATCTCTGCTTCCTGTACGATTCGTTTGGCTACAGGTTGTTTGAGACTCATAGGGGAAGCAAAAAAGGCGGAGGAGCCTCTATCGCGTATAAAAGTTTCCTTCCGCATGCTAACATTCTGTTTTCCGGAGATGATTCTATCATCATTGAAATCTCAGATCTTAAATTATTAATTTCTTGTATTTATTTTTCTCCAACAGTTATTCCTTCAGAGAAAATTGTCATTATTAATCATTTAAAGATCATGCTGAACAAGTTTATTAATTATCATAAAATTATCTGTGGTGACTTCAATTTTTATAATATCCGTTGGCCACAGCGTTGTCCGATATACAGCTTTTTGTTTGATGTTCAAAAGATTTTCTTGGACGATATTTATTTTTTCTTCAACTTACAGCAGATAATCAATTTTCCAACTCGAGCACAAAATTATCTAGATCTGATTTTTACATCTTTTAACAACTGTTTCATCGAAATCACTAATGGTTTTTCATCTGATCACTTACCTGTTATCTTAGCAACTAATTTATTGTCTTATACAAAGCATGATTCTGCTACGTTTACTTTTAGAAACTGGTTTCACTGCAAATGGGATGATATTATTTCTGAATTATTACGGTTCCCTTGGGATTCATTATATTGTTCTAACATCAACCTGGATTGCTTCTACTCCTCTTTTTATACTTGGATTGACGATATTATCTTTAAATATGTTCCAATGGCTACTAAACCAGTTCGAAAACCTCCTTGGATTTCTCGTAGAACCAGGAAAATAAGATCCAAAATTAATAACCTATATAAATCCTGGAAAAAGTTTGGCTATTTTTCTGACAGATTCTTATACTTTAAATTAAAACATGATTATGGCATTTACTTACAAGCAGATAAGCGACGTTTTATTTCACAGAATATCCGCAAATCAACGAACAGTCGGAAATTATGGAGAACCATAAACTCTGTTTCATATCGCACTAAACCTAAATCATCTTATTTCTCTTATCAGTTGTTTTCAAAGTTGTGCGATCATTTTCGAGAGAAATTTTCTTATGTCGATACTACTCATTTCCAGATGCTCAAGTTAATAAGGGCTAAAATAGACTTTACTGATTCAGATGTTTTATTCGCACTAAGATCTAAAAACAAACACTCTAAAGGCCCTGACGGAATTCCCTTTCTGTTTTATCAGAAAACATTACCTGCTATCATTCATCATATAACTTATTTATTTAAGATTACTCTACAAGCAGGCTATATTCCTCAGAGATGGAGCATAGTTAAATTCATTCCAATTTTGAAGAAATTTAAAAATCCATTGAATGTTCATTCGTATCGCCCCATCACTATATCTAACTGTTTACTTCGAATCTTTGAAAAGTTGATACTAAAAGTTATCTATTTCCAAGTTAAGAATGCTATTTCGCCTACTCAACATTACGCAATTAAAAACAAATCTACAACTACTAATCTTCTGGATTTTACGAGCAGAATTTATAGGAATTTTGAAAACAAATCTCTTACTCATGCTCTTTTCTTAGACTTATCAGCTGCTTTTGATTCTATCGATATCAACATTTTGTACTCTCGCTTAATTAAAGATTATGACATCGATTACGTTTTTATTCACTGGATTATCAAGTACTTAAAGAGTAGAAAGTTTTATATCTCTTGTGATGGTTTTCTCTCCGAGAATTATGTTCCTACGCTTGGCATCGCTCAAGGATCCCCGCTTAGTGCACTATTATTTGTTTTATATGTCAATCCTATTTTTTCTCTTAATAATCACTCGCTGCTTATTGGATATGCTGACGATTTTAAGCTTATAAATAATTGCAAATCTACCTTAGAATCTGATTTTTCTTTGATAGTTGACTGGCTGAACAATAACAATTTAACAGTTAATATTGCCAAAACAGCCTATATGGTTTTTTCAATACATAGTCAAGATACAGTTTCATCGATAAGATTGAATGGATCTGTCATACAATCTGTCTCGGTTCATAAAGATTTAGGTATATTTTTGGATCCCTGCCTATCTTTCAAACATCATATTCAATTTCTAGTTAATACTATGAAAAGCAAAATGTTCTTCACCAGACGTTTCTTATGGCATGTTTCTGATGAACATGTTTTGAATACATGGTTTTCTGCCATGTTTACCTCAGTTATCTCCTATGGTATCTCTATTTACTCTTCTACATCGCCCACGTATTTGGATAAATTAATATGTACTTATAATCAAGCAATTAATACCATCCAACAAATCAGTCAGAACGGTCATCATTCTAATACCGCTGCTGTTCGTTTCCGCAAGTCTTTTCCGTCCTTCACATCTTTATGCCGCAGCCAAGACATAAAACTTTTATCTAAATTTATACACGGCTGTCTTCCTGCAGATCTTATATACTTCAAAGTGCCTCAAGTTACTACAAGACAGACTGATCTTCTATTCATCCCTAAGCACCGTTTGCAGAAAACTACATATTCTTTTTTGTTTAGAGCTTGCAAAACTTTTAATGATTGGTATAGCAAAGAAATTGTTTAACTGTATATGGGGGGGTCACCCACTGCTACGTTGTAGGGTGTTTAACAAATAAATAAATAAATAAATAAATTTCATCGATATTGGTTTAGGGTGTGACGTGTAGGTCTGCGGAGGAGGAAAAGGAGAATTGAAAAATGATGCATTTTGTCGAGTTCTTCAATTTTTAAACTACTCTTGTTCTTTTATTAATTGCATTTGAAGTTGAAATTAGATAGTTAAAAATATAAAATTTATTTTCCCTTTCTATTGAATATTTTTTCGAATAAAATTGTTAGGTTAATAATATCTAATTTAGAACGAAAGTTACAGCGAATTTAATTTTAGTATAATGACTCTTGTAATAAGAATCAGTCAGTGACTATTAATATTTGGCTTAGAGTCACTGCTTGTCTCTTGATTCAATAAACTTTGTTTTTAATTAAAATGAATTTGGAATTTAAATTAAAATCGTTTTTAAGTACGACATTTATTGGGGTTTAATTTAAAATCAAATAAATGTTGATTTTCGATTTTAAATTTAAATCTGGTCAGACAAGTAGACACATTTCACGGAAAGTATCGACACATATATACGGTTTTAACATTTAGAAGTAATGTAGACATCATCCAAGTGAATTATAGACAGTAGCGTAACAATCCGAGATACAAAATGTGTGGTGGACAAGGACCCACGAGGAAATGGAGACCATGAAAGACTAATACTCTCATCATGAAAAATTATGAATATTATGTTATTTTTAATTAAAATTATAAACAACACAAAATAAATTAGAAAATAACAGGCAAGCAAAATATATAAAATTTATAAACAAACATTAATGGCAAATCATGGCAAACAAATTCTATATTTCTAATAATCCAGATAAACCAAAATTTCATATATTCGAGATTAGGATAAATAGGTTTCTTGTGTACATAATACCTAAATATATATAATTAGTAAATTTTAATTATGTTAAATATATTTAGGTATGATAGTAACTTACATATTTATGCAAAAATAACGATATCTAATATAAATATACCCAGCCTTAATTATTTGTTGTTAAATTGTTTTTCTGATGATGATTTGAGATGAATATTCAGGCTATTATGTCAGAATGGTAGTTTTAAAATAATTTTTGTAACTAAAATATTTCATTAAGAATTTTTTTTTTTTTTTTGTCTCTGAGAAGCGAGTTTCTAATATTAGTTCAGTTCAAATTCATTAAAACGATTTTCATGAATCTAATTTTTATAAGTTTTGTCAGCCAAAAACGAGATGCATTTCGCCTTTAAGATAGTTTCACTACAGACAACAGTCTATTTACAGGAAAGTTGTATTGATGAAAAGCAAAATTCTTCAAAAAAAAAAAAAAGAGCCAAAAATCTTTTTAATGCATTTTGATTAAAATCTTTTTAATAAATTTTGACTAAATTGTTTTAATAAGAAAGTTTTTTTCCTCTGTCTATGAGAAAATTGATTCCTAAGCTGAATCGATTTTCTCATAGACAGAGGAAAAAAAAAACTTTCTTATTAAAAATGAAAAAAAAGTATTTTTAATAACGTATCTGAATTTTTATTTAATACTGTATTATGAGTATTCGCAGCAAATATGATTTAGATTTGTTATTAAAGAAACTTCGTAAAAAGAATATTAAGCGAAAAAAGGCAAGGTATATTTATTTTAAACATCCTGGATAATCTATTTTAATATGTAAACTATACATTTATATTATTAATAAAACTTTATTAAAAATAATTTTAATTAATTTGAAACTAATAATAATAATATGAATTTTGTATTTTTTATTTCAAGTTTTTCCAAAAAACAAATCGTTTTAAATTTAAGATTTTTTAATTTTTTATATAACTACATCCAATGAAATATGAAATAATGAATTGAAGTTTATGTTCAAAGTAGGATCAAACTTTGACACTACTTTGAACATAAATATGTTTATGAATTTTATATTCTCTTTCGAATAAAACAACTGCAAAAACATACACTAAATTGATTGTTTTCCTCAAGAAACTAAAATATTTATTAAAAGTAATCAATTATGGATAAACGATATTTCTATTTTAAACATTTTTAAAAATATTAAATAAATTCTGTTTTTATTTTATTATTTCTGAAATTTATTTATTATCCTATCTAAATTTTTAGTTAATAAATTCTAACATTAAAAAAAGAAAGCCTGAATGAATTAATATTTTTTAAATAGGTCTATACTTTTTTATTGTACTTTCTCTTTTCTCCTTTGTTTAAATGTAAAAATCATTACACATTCATTATTGTTATTATTATTAGAATCTAATATTTAAAATTTTATATCCAATTTTTCCAAAAATAGTGTTTTTTAATTGAAAATAATTGAAGAAAAATATGCGTAAAATAACAATCATCACTGGCTAACAATAAAATATTTCTTTTTTTTTGCTTTCTTCTGAATCAATTGTTTTAAAATATTTGACTATATAAATATATGTATAAAAATAATTATTGAAATTTATAAAATCATTTTTATTCTAAAAACATCAAATAAAAAATATTATTAAGTAGAACATTTAAGAATCAAATAATTATTTAATTATTATAATCAATTTAAATTTTTCTCCAAGCCATTCATCGAACTTATTTTTATTTAAAAATATTTTCCAAATATTAAAGTTTATTCGAATTTTTTCCAAGACTTTTTCTCTAAAATTATATACTGTTAACCGTTTTACGATTTATAATTCACATATGATCGAAGGCAATAAAATCTAATTATCTCCTTTTTTTCCCCATCAAAAAGTATATTTATGTGTTTTTTAATATTGATGATAAGTTTTTATAACTTTTCTAATAACATTCTTCGAACCGTAAACCTGGAGGGGGGAAAACATATTAATGATTAGAATCGAATGAATTCGTGTTCTTTTTAAATTACTTTTTCGAGTGTTTATAGAAGAACTTGAAAGAAGAAAATGTAGGTACTAATCGATATTCTCATTTTATTTCTGGCAACAGTAAGATATAAGCAATAATGCATGGTTTCATCTGACTGATAACTATATTTCTTGTTTTACGATTCCCTTTAGGATTGTAATCATAAAAGAATTATTACTGCAACCAAATCCACTTTGATTCTTTCTACATTATGCTGTAATGCATAGCGTATGAAACAGTCAGGTAGATGTGATTGAGAACCAAGCATAAAATTGGATGATTTGATTTGGGTTGTTTGATAGTTTATAGCACCATAAGCTATTGTACTTCCCAAACATGTAAAAAATTCAGCTAAACATTTCTTCTACGTGATTATTATTGTTATATATAATATTTATAATATAAAAAAAGCATTAAACAAATAGATAAAATACTTCTTTAAAATTTTATTGGGTGCATAAAAATAAAAATTTGTCTCTTTTTAAAAAGAATCTACTTTTATCTTTCTGTAATTCAGTAGAAGAAAATTGATATTTAACATTTAAAAGTAGAAAAGTTACGATTTTAGCAAACAGATTGGATTCCGCTGATTCGACATGAAGTTGTATTAATGCACAGAACAAGCTTCTTTCAGCTTTCTCAGCACTTTTTTTTTTATTAGAAAGTTTCGAGATTTCATTACTATTTTTTATTATTTTATAAATTGAAAACATGTGATTTTCCGCCAATTCAGTAAAAGTAATTTGTTCGTAATTTAAAGGAAACACGATAAGCAAGGAAAATTTTCATAGTTAACATAATTAATTTTGTTTAGAATTTTACAGTAGTTACAAAGTACAATGAATAAATGATTAAATTATGCTGACATTTGTATTTTACTTAATTTATTTATCCATTCGTTCAGAATCAAATTAAATAATATCGTAAATTAATATGCATAACAAATTATTCAATTAAGGTTCTGCACGAAAAGATTTTAATCGATAATATTTCCGAATTGAATTAATTTAAGCACATAATTCTGCATATTTTTCAATTAAATTATTTTCTATATCTGTATATCATAAATTACATAAACTAGTCTGTATAATACAGAAGAAAAATTTAATTTTTTTGTATAATTTTTGCTGCAATTTAGTCTAGTTTGTAAACAGTGAAAACAGTTCTTAGAACTTAGTTTTTAACTTATAATATTGTGTCTTTAGGCAGCGGAATGTGAAAATGACTTTAATATGAAAAGTTTTGCCTCTTTTTTTGTAAGAAAAGAATCTCTCTTACGTTAAAAGAAAGGTGACACATGGTTTAAGTTTGGTACTGACTCATCAATCACAGATTACTGTGACATTCACTCGATCAAAATTGATGTATAGCACGAAAAAAATTTGTAGCTCAATAACTTTAAAAGATGTATGTTCGTATTGATGTAATTCAATTAAATTATCGAAATTTATCAGTATTTTAAGATATTTTAAATGCCAATTCTTTTTTGATTTTTAAATTTTTTTCAATGAAACTTTTTTAATTATAAATTAATGTTTTTAATAAAGAGAAAAAAGTAAAAGTTGCGTTTTCATCTTAAATATTAATTAAACTTTTTATTATAGGGACTTTTTAAAAAAATCTTTCTGCACTTTATCTTTCGAATCAGAAATTTATTTGAAATTTTATTCAAATATTGCTGTTATTTAAATATTCGTATTAAGAATTTAAGCGACTTTTTTCCACTTGCTGATTTCTAATTAGTTCAGCAAGCAGAGCAATTAATTATAAAAATTAATGTTAATTGCATTTCATCTTTCAGAGACAAATAATTATCTTTTTTGACGATGCTTGCTAGAAGATAATATGAGATATCAATCAACATGTCTTTTAGAGAAATTTAATTAATATTCAGCCATTTCAAACTACTGACTTCATATAATGCTACATAAAATTTATTGCTTATTATCGCTACACCAATAACATCCTTCTAGATTTGAGAAAATGCAAGAAAAAATTTTGCATAAATTCAATTCTTTAAACTAATTCAATAAAGTAATTTATTATTCTATATATAATGTTTAATTCCAATATTTTGAGTGAATACAACCATTTCATCTGAAAACTTTTCACTAACCATAAATCTTATCCGAAAGACAGATCATTTATTTGCTTTCAGAAGAGAAATGTATAGATTTGATTCTCTTTTCGGACACACTGTCAACAGTCATTTTATCTCGGTTTTCCCTTCCAAATATGAAGATATATCATTATACAGTTTAAAAAATGGATTATGCATACCTAAATATATTATCTAGTATGCATTTTCACTAAAAACATATTATGATTTTGCGAATACCCTCAATAATCATAACCATTTATCTATTATTCATCCTTAATATTTTTTCTCTCTCGCATCTATATGTGTTTTATGAATAATATAAGTATGAATTTTATTTAATAGTTTAAAATTCAGTAAAAACCATAATGCATAATGTTGGTTTAAAGTGGAGAATACAACATAATATGAATTTTTATTCTTAGAAAAAAAATTTAAAACTATAAAAAAAAAATTGCTTTCGATTCGAATTATTTTTCGCTTAGTTTAAAATGTGACTAACAGCTGTTGTTTGATTTAGCATTACAATGAAGAATTCAAAAGAAAAAAATTAAAAATGCTAAAACTTAATGGAGATTTTTGAAAGAAAAAAAACGGAAAAATTGTTGTTGGTATAATAATGAATCTTTTGAGGGAAATTTAAAAAAATATGCCTTGCAGGAGTTTTGAAAGGCGTTACGAAGAAAGAAAATCCCTTGTTTGCAATATTTAATGTGTCAAAATTTGGTTTATTACTGAAATTTTGGATTCAGAAAATTTATAAGAAGATAATCTTAGTTATAAATAGAAAAACTGAAAAAAATCGAATGAAAAAAACTACAAATTTTTGAATGTATCATGTTAAAAACAGTGAAATAAATATTGTTTATAATTATAATTTTGATATAATTAACTAAGGAAATAACTTCAACTATAAATTAGATTAAATCCAATTAAGATTAAATTAATATTTTTGAAAATTAAATAGAATTAATATTAATAACGAAAACGTTTTCAGACATAATTAAATTTGCAATTTTAATAATTTATTAAGGCTAATTTCTCATCTTTAATTTTAAGTAATGCAGATTTAAATATCTTTGTAGCTAATTAAATCCGTGTAATATATAAGTCACCTTTAAAATTTAGTATAATTGAACACACGACATATATAGGCCTATGTATTAATTTTTCTACTTTACACGTTATTTAATAACCACAATTTAAATCAGTCATATTTATCAATTTATAATAAATCAATTAAATTTTATGCTAAAGCCACATCATTCTGTAGAATAATCTTATCCTAAAATTTAATGCTATATTTTTTTTATCATCAATTACGCAACGTCTCTCTTTGCTTCTTTCATATGCGATATCTGTATTTTACCTGCTATAAACTAATATCGATAAGGACACTTAAGTAATTTAGTTTAATAAAATTATTTTACAATATAAGAATTTTTAATTCACATATATTTTAATGTTAACTTGATTTATGACTTCATATAATATGATAATATGTTAATATAGCTTCATACAAAATCGCTTTTATTTGTATTAATCAATATTTCGTAGCAATTTACAGCTTTTTTTGAAGGGGAAAAAAAGCATTCGAGATAAATCTTATATTTTTTTATTTATAGTTTTTTTTATTCAAAAATAATTATATCCTGATAAAATTCGATAATACAGATTAATCTAGTTGCTTCTGATAGTTACAGCATTGAAAATTTTTTCCTTTATCCTCTTCCGGGTAGGATAAGGTTGCATATGATATTCTATAAAAAAAATTCAATAAAATTTTTTGAATTAACAATTTCAGAAGTTTGGTGATAAAACGCTAAACTTCTGAAATTGTTAATTGTAAATTTTTTTATAGTCTGATGTTTTTTGTTTCCCTGATTGGCTAGAGACGTAGCAATAAAAGAAATCTTAGAAAAAACATCTGTAATTGATCTTTCCAAGTTAAAGTCGATCAACAGAGCTAGTAGGGGATTTTAAATCGGATCAAGTTCTCAAAATAGACTTCTGACGAAAAATTTCATTACTAGCATTTTGATTGATTTGTGATTCTGCACCACTCCAGAGTATTAAATGGAAAAACATTCTACTTGTATAGAAAATATTGATTCCTTGTGTTATATTCATTGTTGTTTAGTCTGCAGAATGAAGTTTTGAAGAAAGAATACAATGAAGTTAATTTTTCTATTCATTTCAAAAATTTTATTTTATTTTTTTTTTAAATTAAAAAATAATAATAAATTTACTATTTTTGTTTATGTAATAATTATTAAGCATTATTTTTATTTCTTAACATTATTTAAAATTTCTTTTTTGGTCTTTAACATTTAAATGAATTGAAAAATCGAATGAGAGAGTACTGTATATGAATTAGATTTGTCAGTCTGTATGTATATTCGTCCATCAACACAATAACTCGAGTATATATTATCAATTTGGATGAAACTCACATACGTTATTAGATTACACTAAGGAAGTAATTTTATTGAAAATAATCGATATCAAGGGGATCAAGAGGAAAATCAAGAGAAGAATTGACAGGCATCAAAAGGAAATGATATACTCTTAATGGAATTTATATACTATATATATATATTATTGAAATTCTCTATGGAACTAACAAGTAAGCTTTTTGAAAATGATTGATATTGAATCATAACTAACTGTACGTTTGTCAGTTATGATTCAATATCAATCATTTTGTCAAAACGATATCTCATGTAAATGTACTTCCAATTAGAATGAAATTTATATATATAATATTATTGAGATACCTTAGAAGATTATATGTACTAAAAATGTCACTATTGATCCGATATCGATCATTTTACGTTCATAAGAGATTTTACACTATACAAATAATATGGAAATGAAATAGTCAGTCGAAATAATCTCATTTATAAGTAACGATTTCTTCGTAATAATTAAAATTATTACGAAGAAATCGTTAATATCTGAACTTCTGCCAATTTCTAAACGATTGAAGTTAAAGGACTAATTAATACCATCGAGATCATTTTCAATGGCTTGGCTTTTGATCTAAATGTCATAAAAATCCAATAAATAATCCAAAATATATTAAGAGAATATTTCAGAAATTTGAAACCTACTATTATTAAATAATAAAGCCAAGCCATTAAATAATTGAAGATCATTAAATGATACGACGTCAAGGTTATCTTTAATCATTAGAACACTAGTTTATTGGAAAATGTTCCGAAGGGGCAGAAAAAAAAGATGAATATACTCAAGGAAGAAGGTCTCAAATATTAAAAAGAAGTGTACAAGTATCAAAAAGAAACATACAAGACTTAAAATCAATTTTTAAAATTGAAG